>PVHP010003270.1:0-78958 GCA_004024765.1 Zapus hudsonius
CACAGATGATCCAAGTATCTCTGGACAGCCTTTAATTTATTTCCCAGTGCACGTGGGCTCTGCTGAGAGGCTCCATGGCACCAGCTTAAACATAATAAATGACTCAAATACCAGAGATTAGTTAATGAAACTCCAGGCTCCCTCCCTGCCCCTGCTGCCTTGGGCTGTGACACCAAGGATTCCTTTGAAGATGCCCAACTAGATGGGTGGAGGGCTAAGAGGCAGGTGTCCTCGGGCTCAAGTTAGTAGTGCACCCTTCAGGACCCTTGGTGCCAGACAGAAGTGGTGACAAGATTAAGAGGCAGAGGCTCCAGGGACTCTAGGATGGACTGGGGATTTGTCTACTCTAGGCCTCCGCACGTAAGTGACAATGCTGCCTCATGCTTGGGTATAGCTTGGGAACCCTTGAGCCAGAGGCTGGTCAGCAATGAAGAAAGTCACTGGATACCTTTGAGGTGTAGATGCTTTCTTGGAGGTTAAAAAGATCAGGGATAGTCTCTCTCTCTCTCTCTCTCTCTCTCTCTCTCTCTCTCTCTCTCTCTCTCTCTCTGTGTGTGTGTGTGTGTGTGTGTGCGGCAATCCATGTGTGGGTGGGTGCACATCTATGTAAGAGCATGCAAAGGCCACAGGTTAATGTCAGGTGTCTTTCTTGATCACTTCCCACCTGATTCATTGAGTCAAGGTCCCTCGTGAACCCAGAGCTGGCTGCTTTGGCTCATCTAGCTAGCCCGACCCAAGGATCTCATCAGCACTCCCTGAGCGCTCGGATCACATGAGTGCTGGGGATCCAAACTCAGGCTCCCACATGCTTTTACCAACTGAGCTATCTCCCCAGCCCCAGGGATGGACTTTAATCTACTGCTCTGTTCAGGTGCATCCTTACGGGGTCTTCAATCCCCAGTGCCTTTGTTTTGCAACCCCTCAGTCTCACCCACGTGTGTGCAACCCAACGCCCCCTGTCCCATACAGATCCTGGTGTTCTTCCATGGTACTCTAGACTGGAATTCGTCATCTTCTCCTAGTGGTGATAAAGCAATGAGATGCAAAAAATGTTTTGGGGGTGGGAGGGATGTTTTTGGAGCATCAAAAAAGGAGATTCTTGCCTGCTTAAGTGAATAAGCAAAACCCTACCAGACTGAAATGCTTGAGAAAAACTCAAACTTGATTTAGTTCTACCTCAGGATACTGGGGTTTCAGCAGGGAGGAGGGATACAGTGTTAGATATTGAGCAGACCCCTGAGCTATGTCTGAAAAGTTGGACAGATCTTAAGCTAAGTGTGAGTCCCATCCTGCCTGAGAATCTACCGCCTGCCTCAGCTCAGCACCCAGAGTCTATGGATGTCAAGAAAGATGAACCCAATAGCCACACCCTCCTCACCTCTTCTCATATGCCTGACACCAAGGCCACCGGTGCTCCCAGACATGTGATCAGGGGGCTGGACAATCCTCCATCCTCTGTGCCATCAGTGCTCCTGCAGCTGAGGATATTGTCATCCGGTCACCTTTGTTCCCAGGAGCTGGTATAACTCATTGTTCTCAGCAATAGAAACCTCTTCAGTGTCTCTAGTTCTTTCCTTCCTTCCGGAAGGCTCAAAATGCTGCCTACACATGCTCTTGTCTATGCAGAGAGCCTCCCTTCACACAATGGACGGCTTCTGAATACGGTGTAAATTGAATCACATTATAAATGCACTAGGGGAATCCTAACAGGAATCCTTTTATAACGTGAATTATCATTCCCTAATTTATCATTAGTGTAAACTCAGGTCTTTCTATACCAAGTTTGCTTGGTGTGAGCAAAACCTGCATTTACACACACACATGTACACACATGCACACTCACACACACTCACACAAGCGCACATGGACACACATACACACACACAATACACTCACACACACTCACATACAAACACATACTCACACACTCACATGCACACACACATACTCCTGGGAGTAGAAGTTACAATGGCAGGTGCAGCGCAGTCTCAATAATAACTTTCTGAGAGGAAGACTAGTGGACAGAAGCACCAAGGGTAAATAGAAAGGCATGGTCTGCACTCAAGAAAAAGAGAAACTGGGGGCTGGAGAGATGGCTTAGTGGTTAAGACATTTGCCTACAAAACAAAAGGACCTGAGTTTGATTCTTCAGGACCCACAAAAAGCCAGATGCACAAAAGGGGTGCAGTGGCCAGGGGCTCTGGTGTGCCCATTCTCTCTCTCTCTCTTTCTCTCTGTGTGTGTGTGTGTGGATGTGTGTCTCTTTCTGTCTCTCTCTCCTTGCAAATAAATAAACAAAAATATTTTTTAAAAAAGAAAAAGATAACCCGAGGCCCAGAAAGGAGTATGTGTCTTTCGGCCCCATTGTCACCATGGAGAAGCTATCTCCAGGCTTCCATGGGGCCGTCAGAGCTGCAGGATGAGAAGCAGGGCTGCTGGAGAGCCTGGCTGGAGAGCCTGGTGGGCTCCCCTCGGAGCCACAGACTCGGTCGGGGTGTCTCTGAGAAGATGAGGAGATGCATGCTGGGATCTCCAGCTTGCCCTAACTTGTGTATGAACATGAGCAGGTGTGGTCCCGCCTCAGGAAAGTCACCTTCCCTCACCTTCTTCCAGGTCTTTCCAGCACCGTTCTGTCTGCCTGCCCCTCTCAGGCAATCTAGAAGTGGTTGGGAGCTGACCTTGTGAGGACATGTCTCCAGAGACCTCATCCCAAATTCCACAGCTGAGGCAAGTCAGAGATCCAGGGTTTGCTTTCTAGTACTTTCGGCCCTCCAGCTCTACTTCTCTGAGACTTCGGAAGGCCCAGCCTCCACCAGAGGAGGCTCCTGACCCCCTTGGAAAGAAAACTTACATGATAGGCTCTACCTTGCCTCTACCAATGACCCATTGTTCTGTTTGCATGGATCATCAAGTTGGCAAAACTCTCTCAGGGTCCACCCCACCGCAGCAGCTCTAGCTTACCCCGGGTGGAGGCAGGCTCTCCTGAGCTATGCCTCAGCAGGCCATTAGGACTCCTCTTTCACTGCCCTTGGGTTTGGAAAGTCAGGTGTCAGAAGGTAGCCTCGTTCATTGTCTCATGGTGGAATCTCGTAAACCTTCTTGGATTGGAGATTCTAGAGCCTTCTTTGCCAACTGGTAAATTAGACATCATGACCTACAAAACTATCAGAGAAGACCCGGAGAGGGAATGCCTACAGGAATGTAGCAGCCTGCCAGTGTTTGGGCCCCTTGTTGCTTCAATGACAACTGCAATGAGCCTGTGCAAATGAGAGACAGTCACTGTCATATGAGAATTATAGGAGATGATGCCAAGTTCTTGTGTGCAAGTGTGCACATGTGTGTGCGTGTGTGCATGTGTGTGTGTGTGCATGTATGCACGTTCATATGTGAGTTGGTGCTTGACTAGAAGTTA
This sequence comes from Zapus hudsonius, assembly GCA_004024765.1. Lineage (NCBI taxonomy): Eukaryota > Metazoa > Chordata > Mammalia > Rodentia > Dipodidae > Zapus > Zapus hudsonius. The sequence goes on from PVHP010003270.1 coordinate 3,413, forward strand.
CCATCGGATGTCTTCCTCTATCGCTTCTCTACCTTTAATTTTTTGAGGCAGGTTTTCTCACAGAACCCAAAACTCATCAACTGGGCTAGGCTAGCTGGTCTATAAGTCTGGAGGATCCTCCTGCCTCCACTTTCCCAGTGCTGAGATTACAGGTGCATGCCACCCTCCAGGTGTTTTACATGGGTGCTGGGGTTCCATATTCAGGTCCTCATGCTTGCATGCTGTATTAGTCAGGGTTCTCTAGAGAAAACAGTTGATAAAACGGACTGTAGTAAAAGGGAATTTATTGGGGTAGCTTACAACAGTCCAACAATAGCAGTCTGCAGGCCCACAAGTGAAGAAACCAGTAGCTGTTCAGTCCACGTGGCTGGAGGCCTCAGCAGTCCAAATCCAGCCCACAAGGCCTGAAGGCTCCCTTGGGAATGGCTGCTCTTCAGTCCACAATGTGAGGCTGAGGAAACTGGGTTCCAATGTCCAGGAAGGGTAGGAGAGTAGGATGCAACTGAAAGTCACAAACAAGCACCAGCAGTCAACAGGCAGGGAACCAAGGAGAGAATTTCTTCCCCTTTATATAGCCTTAGGGTGGGGTCTTGCAACCCTTTCCCAGATTTAATGGCTTCCTGAGTCTCTGGAATTTCCTTCCTACACTGTCCATAAAGGAAGGGATGTTTACTTCTAGCTCTCCTAAGCTTCCTTATATTCTGCCCTCTACTGAGAGGCCGCCTTCCTGTAAACATCCTCAGAGACCCACCCAAGATAATTAAAAAGATCAAGTTGACAACAAAACCTAACCATCACACATGCCAAGCCTTAACCCACTGAGCACTTCTCCATCCAGATAAATTCTTCACGTTGGGATGACAATGACATGCAACAGACATTAGTTTGTGGCAAACAGCCTTGTCACTATTAGTAGTAAGTTAAATACAGAAACTAGACTCTCCTTTTAAAAATATCTGATACACTTCTCCAATGTGCCCTTGGGGGAAGGAAAGGGTGTTATAGTTAGTGCCACCAGGGTTGTTCATGACCCACAGCCAATCCTATCTGTGCCTATGATCTGTATAAATTTAAACGCCATCTGTCTTGGAAAGAAAGGCGAAGAACCATGGAAATAATGTTGCGAAATATCCTTATAAACTAAAAAGTGGTTTTAAACGCTATCACTTGTTATTGGCATCTTTATCGTGGAATTAGAACAGAAGGGTCTTTTCTTCTGAATCTGGATAAAGATGAGGCCTCCTAAATCACTTTCATCCACAACTAATTTAGATGGTCCCTGGGTTAATCCTGAACATTCTAGAAGTAACCAATGACATAGGTGCTGCCACTAAAAGTCGCAGTTAGATGCATAGCCTCCAGGTCAGCTGAGGCCAACCTTCCCATACCCTGCCACCATGAATGCAGGGAAATCTGACCATAATTGATAGTTCTCAGCCTGAGAAAATGCAGGATCACCTCTAATTTCCCTGAATCCCCCACAGCCAGGGAGGTGGCCTTGGTCCTGTGACCTTTGCCCCTGCTCCCAGGAATCCTCCTCTGCTCTTCCTTCCACCACCCTAGCAAAGACCAGCCCTTGGTGGAGCTTCCATAGAGATCTCATGTGGCATCAGTAGAGAGTCATGGAGACACATACTCCTCAGACATACCACTGGCTCTCTCTCAGCTCCTCACTTCTTTTCCCTCCCGAGAAAAGAAAACCCAATTCTTTCCCATTTTGCTAAACAGTTTCTCAAAACCCAAGTTCCTTGAATCTCAGCTTCTCTCCTTCCAAAAACTGAAAGAAGGAACTGTCCCTTAAGTACACATGTGAGTATGTGCACCATGAGGTTACGGCCAGGGTCTTCAGTGCTGCTGGACTCCATTCACTGGGCTTAGTACCCACTCTAGTTATAGGCAATCTGCATCATTCCTCCTCAGCTATGTGCTCCAAAGCCGCTGCGTACTGCATTAGCAGACACTGAACCACCGTTCTTCAGAGAAACAAAGGATTGTTGTAGCAGTTATCTTCTCCTTGCTGCAACAAAACCCTCGACTGGAAGAAGTTTATGGCAGGAAACGGTTTATCTCAGTTTCAAGGGGAAGGTTCATGCCAAAGAAAAGCATAACAGAGCTCATATCTTCATATGAGAGAGGGGGCAAGAGCAAACTAACTCAGAAAAATGGGGCAGGCTGAACTAATCAACCCCAAGGCCTCCAGTAAGACACCGCCTTCCTCCAGCAAGGTTCCACTTCCTAATGGTTCCGCTAGCTGGTGGCTAAGTAGGAAGCTCAGTCACAAACACTTGAGGATATGGGGGACATTTTACATTCAAACCACCACAGTTGTAACAAGGCTGCCTGGAAGACACAAAGACCTCAAGTGACCACAGTCCCTCCACATTAGGACGTCCCATTCCACTCAGCAGGGTGGTCCCAGACAGGGTATTACAAGTCCAGTCATTCATTACTATGGCATGGATTTTCACCTGATCACCTAACTTTGTTTTATGTGTCCTTCTTTCTAAAGACACCTTACTTTTCATGTATTGTTGATTCATGGACATTTCACTCGTGGCCAGCAGTACTGACCGACTTCCCTCACCCACATCTTTCCTCCTCAAGGTAGACACACAAGGCAGCATTTCAGCACCATGCTTGTACTCATTCTAAAGAGCAAAAACACACATGCACACACACACACACACACACATACACACAAATAGACTGCAGTTGCACTGTTTTTTACAGTATGAGATCTAAAAGAAGAAGGGAGAGGACAACCTTATTCAACTTCAGCTGGAAATATGTGCATTGGGAACTCAAAAATTTTTCCACTCTGCACATGTTTGCAGGGGACAGCAGGCATAAGATGTTGGCCTTTACAAATCTGAACACAGAATCCAGGATCACCTTTCAGGAGTGTGATGAGGGCTATTCAGCCATGTAACACAAATGAACTTTGGATACACTTATCAGCCTGGATAGATCTGAGGCATGTGCCGAATGAAAGAGCTAGGGTTGGACGCTGACACACTGTACAATCTCGTTGATGCGACATTCCTCAAAAGACAAAATCTACAGTGATGGAGAACAGATCAGGGTTTGCCAGAGGTGGGGAAAAGTGAAGTTGTATTAAAAGGATGGCATACAGGAGAACCTGGCTGAATACTAGGCTATCCATGGGCCCCTGTCACAAGGACTGATCCAGACGACCCATGGAGGAGGTTATCCAGCGGAGTGGGGAGGGGAGGGCAGAGAGGAATTGGGGATAACAACTCATTGTTTGCCCACTAAATGTTGTAACTCATTATGGACAATAAAAAAGAATTAAAAAAAAGGATGGCATAGGGCATTCTTGGAGGTGACAAAACTGGACTATGGTCTGCTTGTGTGTGGTTAATGGCAACACATCTGTACATGTGCTAAGATTATTAAGACTGTACATCAAGAATCTATTTTCTTGTGTGATGATTTAATTAATAAATTTACTGCATTAATTATATTTACCAGCAAGTTATTGTTTATTTTACATATCATCTATTTTATTATTTATCATAAATGCATGCATTAACCAGAAATGTAACACCTTTGCATCTGATTAGGACTGCCCTGCGAATGGAATGGGGACCCCATCATCATGAGGGGTGACTATGGCCACTTGAGACCTTTGTGTTTTCCTATCAGCCACCTGTGTGCTTGAGTATGGCTTCATGCCATTCCCAAGTGGCTGAAACACCCTGTTAGTCTCCAAGTGAGGGCAGCCAGCACACTCCCAAGGTGTCTCGGCAACTTTCCACTCATTTATTCCTCTGTGATAGGACCCCACTCCTGCAGGGGGCCAGGGCATTGGTTTTATATCCACATGAAGAGATCCCTCTTAGAAGTTACTGTTGCTCCTAGCAACCAGTGCTCTCTCTCTCTCTCTCTCTCTTTTTCCAAACCACTTTGAATACAGAGTGCCTTAGGAAGGCTGTTCCTCAGAACTGATTGCTGAAAGACCTCCTATCACAATGTGAACAAAACATATTTAAACAGAAAATTTAACAAGACTTTAAAACAAAGATCCAAAGCATTTTTATCATATTCAGATGACATGTTTGCTGAGTGGCTAGAGGAGCACTCTCTGTACTTCATAAATGAAGAGAGTGATAGTGGCAGATCATCTGAAAGACCTGAGAGGTGACACTGATAACGTAATGTCCCTGGAAAGGCCCCTCATGGAGCTCCCAGCCCATAGTAGTTGCTCACTAAGTGTCATAGCAAATGAAGATAAATCCTTGAGTGAAAGAGTTGCATGTTATAATGATCAACATCCACCCAGTTAGGAACATCATCTACATGGGAGGGTCTGTATCAAATGCCACAAACAACACAGATGTACCTTTTCCAGGCTCCAAGTCTACTAGGGAGAAGAGCACATACAAAATTTGATTGGTATGTTTAAGCAGTTTTATTTCACTTGTTGGTATTGAACTCTGTATCTCCTTTTCAGCTGCACCATCTCTAATACCCAAGGCTCACTTTGTTAGCAGACGGGGAGATGTGTGCTAATTTGAAGGGTAAGGAGCAGGAGCACGCCGTGGGAAGATGGATAAAGAGGAGCATAGTCGTCAATGTTCATTGGTTGATGTAATGTAATCCTAAATCATAAGAACGTAAGTTGGTAGAGGCATTGGTTCACACGATTAGGAAGAACATGAGAATCCATGGATGGTGACAACAGTCAGCTCTGGTCTGGTCCTTGGTCCCATGCTTTCATGAAAGAAGTCTTCAGTTTGGTCCTCTGCCAGCACCAAGTACTCTAGCTACATTTAATCCTTTCTTTGCCCTTGGATTCAGCTATCCATGAAGAACCAGTTACTTTTTCAAAAAAATCAATGCTATAATGGGGAACAGAAAATGGGTTTGACACTTGGAGGACCCTCATCCAACTGCACAATTGTTCAACAACACTGAACTCATTCTACAAGAGCCAAGGGAAATAATTTCCCACCGGATGGTAACCACCATGTCCTGCACATACCTTGTTCCCACCATCATTGGTGCACAGACAGTTTGGACCCCAGGATAAGCTCCACTCTGGACATTGTCAAACCATGGAACTACCTAGTAATGTAGCACTGAGGTCCAACAGGAGCATAATTTTCAAGGTAGAATGTTTAAGACTACTAGCACAATACCAGGGCAGTGGAAAGTGTTCTGTCTTTTAATAGCAGGGAGCTTTTCTGAGTTGACAATTCCTCATTTGTTAAATGGGAATTATGTTACCAGCCTCAAAGGTGCTGGTAGAAACTAAAGAGTTATTAAATCACAAATCTTGTTGTTATTGAACTCCATATCTCTTTTCATTTCCATTGCCTTCTAATTCTCAAGCATCATTTTATTCATCCACCCAATATTTATTAAGTTCCTGCTCTGTTATAGAAAGTATGCAATATAATAGAAATATTTATATTAATAACATAGACATCCCTACTCTCTAGCTAATCACAATCAAGTAAGGAGGGTGAGACAATTATGAAACACAAATAATGGACAAGTAAATAAAAGGACAGGTAACTCCTTAAATCCGACAGTGTATTTTGTTTTTATACCCAGTACAGTAGTCTCCTATACCCACTGTTTTGCTTTCCATGGTTTCATGAGTACCATAAACAACTGTGGTCCAAAAAATATTAAATGTAAAATTCCAGAAATAAATGCTTTACACTGTGCACCATTCTGCATAGCTTGATGAAATCTAGAACTGTCCTGCTCCAGGCCACCATACTGTATACACGACCTGCCCAGTAGGTCTTGGTTATCAGATATACCTTTAATATTTCACAGTACTTGTGTTCAAGCCACCCTTATTTTACTTAATAATGGTCCAATATGCAAGAGCAGCGATGATGACAATTCACATATGTCAAAGAAAAGCCCTCAGGTGTTTCCTTCAAGTGACAAGGTGAAACTTGTCAACTTATTAGGAAAGGAGTGAAATTGTGTGCCAAGGTTGCTAAGATCTATGGTAAGAATCAGTCTTTGGTCAGGGAAATTACAAAGATGGGAGAAGAAATTTGTATTCATTTTGATGTTGTACCTTATGTTGCTTTATATTGGTTGTCAACCTGACCTAGAATCACTTGTGAGGAATTTTCCAGATGCCTGTAAGAGATTGTGTTGATTCAGTTGATTAAGGTGGGAAGACCAACCTTAACTGTGAGTGGCACCATTCCTTGTCTCAGGATCTTGGTCTGTGTAAAAAGGAAAGTGATGTCTGAGCTACAGCAGTCAACACTCTGCTTCCTCACAATGGGCTGAGTGTGACCAGCTGCCCCAAGCTCCTGCCACCATGCCTTCCCTGTCACGATGGGCTGCAGTCTGAAACTGTACACTGAAATAAGCCCTACCTCCCTTAAGTTAATTTTTGTTAGGTATTTTGTCCCAGTAACAAGAAGGTTAGGTATTTTGTCCCAGGAACTCAAAATGCAAAAGTCATGACCACAATGTGTGACATGTGCTGAGTTAGCATGAAAACCACTTTAAATATGTATGTACAGGGGAAACATAGTATGGTCAGCATGTAAGGTTTGGCTCTATCTGCAGTTTTAGATGCCAGTGAGGGTCTTACTGTCTCTCATTAGATTCTCATAACAGCCACAGGAGATGCATTATCAGTGTCTTAGGAAGAGAATGGCACAATGTGCCAATGAAAATGTCCATACTTGGTGAGAGGTCGGAACAAGTCCCACTTTCCATGCTCTTGGGGTCTCATGAACCATGAAGGGCTTATGATGGGGGAGGGGTGGGATTTCTCTTGACTTAATTTTCAATGCTCATAGTGACCCATAAATACTTTGCAAGCACAACATCAGACCACTGAAAGGAAGTAGAAAAGGCACTGTATTAGCTACGTTTTCTCATTTGTCATGACAAAATACCTGGCCAAAGCACCTTAAGAAAGGAAATGTTACTGTCAGTTCACAGTTGGAGGGCACAGTCCATCATGGTGGGAAGGAATGGTGACAGGAGCCTGCAATAGCAGTCACGAAGCACAGAGAGATAAATGCTGTGTATTCATCTCTCTCTTTTTATTTTTAATGCTTCACAATACTTGTGCTCAAGCCATGCTTATTTTTTTTAACTTGGTCCAGGACCCCAGTCCAAGGAATAGAGCCACCCATATTCATGGTGGGCCATCCTTCTTCATTGGAGCATCTCTAGAAACACCCTCACAGACACACACACACCTTGTGATATGTCACCTGGGTGGCTCTGAATCACTTAAGTTGACAAAATTAGCATCACAAGCATGAACCAAGTGATGCAAAGGCCTGGGAGCATGAACACAGCAAATGAGTCAGTGCAGTGAGCGCTTGAGCCCTGGCCATTTGCCCTCTGGGCTAGAGTAAAGCATATGGGTAGTCATACCATGGTGATCATGATTTTTCTTTACAGTCTTGCTAGAGATTTTGTGGTTCATCCCATCCCCACAAAACCCTTAGAACTCTGACATGGTACCAAGGCACATGCTGAATCTGGAGTGTGTGATATTTTTCTTTCCTCTTTCTCTGGGGCACTGCCATGGTCCTTGGCTCCCACTCTCAGGCCTCATACTACATTTCCTTGGGCTGGATGTGACACAAGTGGTCACAGCAGCAAAAAGAAGCCAAGTCTTGAGATGTCACTCTGCTGCCTACCAGTCACATTCTCCTGCTCCCTCTACCAATGCCCAAGGCAGGGAAGGGTCCCTGACTTCCCCACCCAGGTCTTTCCAGTCTAGAGGAACCTCCAATCATGACCTGTGTTTTCCAGTTTCTTCCCTCGGGGCAAAACTGGCCAATCTTCAGGCCTCTTCATTTAGAGGAGTGAAGTGAGTGTGTTCCTCTGCACAGCGCTGGTTCAACAAGGGAGAGATAGAGTGAAGCAGGAAGCAGGGGGCCTTCAGCACTTCCAGGAAGCTTCCTACTCTGCTCAGAGGCACAATGATATCTGCTTGCTGTGCCAGCAAGGTGCAATGCCTTCCTGTTCTTCCCAGAACCAGAGTCACCTTCTGCCATGGAATAGACTGTTCCCACATGACTAGGGGGAGGGCTTGGATTATTGGAATAGAGCCATGCTTTGGAGCCAATTACTGATCTGGCTTTGAATGCCAGCTTTGCCACTTCTGAATTTCCTTGAGTTATCTCATCCACCAATAATGGTGATGGTAATGATAACTTTCATACTGCACCAGGATTATTGAGAAACACAGGTGAGTTCATTTATTCAAATACATCGTGTCAACTGTAATGGCAAGCAAATGTTTTTTCAGGGTTTTTGTTACTATTGCTAACAATCTTGGTGTGCGTGAATGTCCTAGGAACCCCAAAGAACACTTCCAGAAGTGCTCTGAGATAGAACAGAAAGCTTTGTGCCGAGTAAAGTCACAGAGAGTCCCATAACCAAAGGCAGCAGAAAATACTGGTCTCTGGGATTAAGGTTTTTTTTTTTTTTTTTAATCCCAGAAAAACTGTAAAATCGTTGTAAAAAGAAGAGGAGATGAAGCGGGGAGCGAGTGGGACATTTTCCCAGCTGGGCAGGAGAATGCTGATTGAGTACAATCAATGCCACCAGCCCGCTAACGAGACCCAATCAGGCGGGGCGATTAGAGATATTCTTCAAGGGAAGAAGCCTGACAGCTGCAGGAAAGTTTCTGCGTTTGCTGGAGAGAGAGAGAGAGAGAGAGAGAGAGAGAGAGAGAGAGAGAGAGAGAGAGAGAGAGAGAGAGAGAGAGAGAGAGAGAGAGAGAGAGAGAGAGAGAGAGAGAGAGAGAGAGAGAGAGAGAGAGAGAGAGAGAGAGAGAGAGAGAGGGAGAGAGAGAGAGGGAGAGAGAGGGAGAGAGGGAGGGAGAGAGAGGGAGGGAGGGAGAGAGAGAAGGAGAGATGGAGGGAGAGAGAGAGAGAAGCAGAGTGGTGTGGCAGCAAGGGGAGGGAAGGAGCCATGGAATCAACAAAGCAGCAAGACTTCCCACCCAGCCTTCCCTGGAGTGAAAGGAGAGAGAAAGCTGGCTAGAGCAGAGCTCCCACCACATTTTCTGAGTCATCCAAGTTCCTAGCCAGTCCTTGGACTTTCCTCCGCCTCCTGCTGGATCAGCTTCAGGACTCCCCTGCCATCGCCTGGAGACAGACTTAAGCACCTCCCAAGAGTCCCAGCTCACATCTGCCAACTCCCTTACAGATTACAAAACTCCCTTGTGTTCAAGATCTCCTTTTGGCCTCAAAGAAGCCTCTGAAGGAAGGAATTTCTAATCTCTTCCCTATTTTAAGGGTGAGTTTAGTGCAGTTCATTTCAATATAAATTTATTGAACATTAATTTTGTACTTAGCATTCATGTTAGTGTTGAATTATACAGTGTCTGCTCTAGGGGAGTTCATAGTCTAGTCAAAGAGATATGTTCCATTTCAGTGGTGTGGGATAGCTCCTCCTTTCAGCAAAATGGCAGCTAACATTGGTAGGAGGAATTCTTTATTTTAAGAAGTTATATTACAAAATATCAAGATGTCATTGATTCAGCCAAGAATCAGCCAAGGCAGTAGGTAATAAAAACCATTGAGTGCAAATTGGATGACGACTAGGATACTTATAATCTCAAAATATCTCCCCATGGATGACTAGTTAACTCCCAAGAAGGAGAGAAAGTTGGAAGGCACCAACAGATCAAAGTAAATGACCAGAAGTGGGGTCACTTCATCCCATGGGCCTCTTGGTGTTGACAGTGAAGAACACAGCACTTGCTTGGTCTGAAATTAGCCACGAGGAAACCCTCACACATATCCAGACCGAGAAACGTTCTACAAAACACCTGGCTTGTGTTCTTCAAAACTGTCAATGTCATGAGACATGAAAGCTGAGAAACTGTCTCAGATAAAGAAACTGAAAAAAAAATCATAATTTAATGAAACATATGATCTTGTTAAATGACATTTGGAGGAGAGATTGGCAAAACTTGCATATAGACTTCCATAATGATAGGCTTATGTTTGTAATAAGTAGAGGAGCTTGTGTTAGAATTTGGCTCCCACTTGATACCTCTACATTAGTGCCTAGAAACCTCACACTTGATTCCTTCTACTCCAGTCTGGTCACTATTGTATTTCCCATGTCGGTCAATGTTGTTCAATCCAAACACCTAGAAGATGTGATTGATTTCTCCTTATGTTAGCTCCATAGCCTGTCAGAAATTCCTTATAACTTTGCCTTCTAATTACCTTCAACCTCAAGCTACTGTTCTCCATCTCTATGATACCACTCTGGTCTAAGCTACCGTCATCTAGAAGGACCCTAACCACCTTCTCTTCAGTTCCTTCCACACATCACCATTAACATGGGGCTCAAGAAATGGTATGTCTTTCTTACAGTTCTCACCATGTCTAAAACTTTCCAAAGTTCCATTTGACCTCGGAATGAAATCCTTAAAGCTCCTATCTGTTTCCTGAAAGAAAGCTTTATCTCTCACATCCTTAAGACTGATACTTCTAAACATCAAACCCAGACAATCATCATGCAAGTGGCTGAGCACATCACAAGTTGTATTCTCAAAGTTACAGGATAGCATCTGGAAAAGTAAGAGATGGTCAGAAAGAAATGTGATGATGAAAACTGGAATGGCAGCATATAGACAGATTCTAATTAAACTGAGGCCCCTGTACCCTAAGTTCTTCATTGTTCTCTATAGAATATACAGAATTTTCAGGGCTCTTCTACCTCTGCCTGTGGGGCTTTTCTTTTCTCTATGCTTAGAGGATCTGTTATGAGCTTCCTTAAGGTAGTTGCCTTGCAAGGCTCTGGTGATTCCCCTCTGGACCTATTCCTGTCAGCCTACTTTGTTTCTGATCTAAAACTAGATTCAAGTCTCAATCTATTCCGAAGGGCAAAGAACCAAACGTGAGCTCTGACGTCATTATCCATCAAAAGGGCAACATCACGTTTTCAACTTACACAAATAAGAATCTGGGGAGTGTTTGTGGAAGTAGATATTAAGAGGACTGGATCAAGACAAAAGGAATAAAAAGTTAAGTCATGATAAATTTATCATGTGGGTCCACTAAGCAGAAAATATGGATCCAAGTTGACCTTAAGGGGCTAGGAAAAACTTTCACTGTTTGTTTGTTTGTTTGTTTGTTTGTTTGTTTGCAAGTTAGGTTTGTTAGTTGAATGAAACATGGACCTAAACATGGCCTTACCTAATTGAAGGTAAGGTGCTAAAATGCCTTTATATATTATAGAAGATATCTAAAGAAATGGGGATATTAGAATATTGAGTAAATTGATCATGCAAGATTAACTCACCCACCCCAGAAGAGCCCAGAGTACACTTTTTTTTCTCACAACTCCAAGAAATACATGCATGAGGGGGTCCATAGACTATTTAAAGAAATCATTGGTCACTCTTTATGGTAGATCTAAAAGCACACTTGCTACCACTGAACTGAGATCCCTAAGTGAAATGGATATCATGGGACCATAGGTGCCAGGGCTCAAGTTGTAGTACTTAATTGCCAGTGGGCATGGTTACTGCTAGAGACAAACATCTAACCACAGAGATCTATTTTATTGGATAGTGGCTGTACCTAGGAAATAAAAAAGTCTTCTAAATCATTACATGGATTATTAGCAGAAGATTCTAGGTCTATGGAAAAGACATCTTGGTTTAATCACAAAAATTGGTTATTATGGCTCATTAATCAAGTCTAGCTTGAGCTACTTTATAGACAAATGACTGAATGAAAGAGAGCCCAGGTCCCTTTAAGGAGAGATCTTGCTACATTACCAAAAATTACATACTGTTAATCTTTCTCTCAGCCTTCTCTAAAAGATCTATAGCCACTTACCAAGGTAAATGTACACTGAGGAATGAAAAATCATTTCAGTTTTTAGGGATTATTGGACATTGACATGAACTGACACTAATTTTTAGAGAGCCAAAATGCCACTATGACCAACCCGTCAATGTAGGATCTTTAAAATGCCAGATAAGCAATCAAGTTTGAGCCTAAGCCCATCTCTCAGTGGGTCCAGTAGATACTTGAACCAATCTTGTACTTATTTTCTCAGTTCTGGAGTTTATAGTTGAAATAGACATACTCAGTACTGGCAGAATGCCCACATTGGTTCCCTGTCTTGTGGAGGGAAGGATACTATGGTGTAAAAGGTCAAGTGGAAGCCACTAGAACTGAATCTCCCTACAGAAGCAGTAAACCAAAAGTAATACAGCATTCCTGGAGGAAGTCCAAGATTAATGCTATAGGAGAGATAAAATAATACCTTTTCTTCACTCATCTCAATGGCCATGCTAACATAACCCCTATAACAAGACAGAGTAACGAGAGTAAAGCCTAACAAATGTGTTTAACTGAAGTTTTACAAGACATGAGAGCCCTTGCAAACGAAAACCAAAGACCCAAGGAAAACTGCATGTTTTTAGGTGACATTTCATGAAACAACTAAATACTTGTAGAGAAATATAATTGGACAAAAGGTTACCTAATCACTGGACAAGGAGGAGAGTTATCAAGGCATGTCTCTTTGGGAAGTTCTTCTTGGTCTCTAGGAATGAATTAAAGCCCTTCTGGGATGAAGTGCCTATGACTTACTTGCAGGCAACATTGGTCAGGGGGCATGATTCAAGGGAGACACAAGGGAGATGATCAGCATCAAATTGATGCTACGGTTTTCTCAACTGCTGAGGTACCATGCCACGGAGCATCTTGTTCTAAGACTAAACAGTGCCACCATCAAGGACTTGGAAGATATAGGGATGGTGGTTCTCACCAGACTTCTGCTTAACTTACCTATACAGAACACAGAGGGATCTTGGAGAATGACAATGAATTATCATAAAAATGGTTTAAAGTATCAGCTATATAGTAATGTCTTGAAAAATGTTAAGACAGGGCTCTCCAGAAAGCTGCATATATGGCATCATTTTCCTATAGTGAGATTTGTGTACCTGGGACTCAAAGAGTGAAGCAGAGTGATTCCATTTGTTTCCTTGTGATTCATGGCAATATGTCTGCTTTTCATCCCCACAACTTTAGGTTCTGGTGGTCTAGAGGCCTTAGTTCTGAAGACAACAGGTGTCCGTCCTCAAGTGTGCCACCCATCCTGTGATGGTTAAGTTTATTGTCAACTTGCCTTGTTTAATAATCTACAGTAATCTTGGGCAGGTCTCGGAGTTTGCCTGCAGAAAGGATTGACAAAAGGAGGAGGTTCCTCCTCCAGAGTTGCCCTTCCCCCAAGTGGGTGGGCTTCCAGAAGAGACGGGATACAAGAAAGCTTGGGGAGAAGGAAAACTTCCTTCTTCTTCCTTCCTTCCCCTGGCTGCTGGTGCTGGTTCATGACTTGAACTCACATCTTGCTCTCCCACCCTTCCTGGACATTAGAACCCAGTTTCCTCGGCCTCACATTGTGGACTGAAGAGCAGCCACTCCTTGGGGAGCCATCAGGCCTTCTGGGCTGGATTGCGACTGCAGAGGCATCCAGCCACATGGACTGAACAGCTGCTGGTTCCTTCACCTGTGGGCCTGCATATTGCCATTGTTGGACTATCGTAAGCTACTCCAATAAATTCCCCTTTACTATAATCCATTCTCTCAACTCTGTTTCCTCTTTGGGTTTCTTATGTCTCTCAATCAACAAACAAAGAAAGTCAGTAGTGTACTAGCTGGAATGATGCACCTTGATCACCAAGTGAATTTGGGTTGTTACTATGTTGCAAAGATGAGAGAAAGTATGTCTGAAGGCCAAGCGATCCACAGGGCCTCTAGTACTCCCACACCCTATGTTTGAAGTCAATGGAAAATTACAGAAACACAATTCAGGAAAGTCTGCTGATGGCACAAGCCTGTTTGTGAGTCATGTTCCTAGTCAAAAAACCAAAGGCCAGGGAAGGAAGTCACTGAAGACAAAAGGAATGTGGACTGGCTGGTAAAAGAATGTCATTACAGGGACTAGCTATGACCTTGAGAAACAAGGATGGTAAAGGCTACAACTGTGTCGTCTCTGTTTTATCATGAATATAGATATACATGGACAAGAGAGAGAGGCATTTTGTCAGCTGGCTTTGTCAGTGTTCAAGCACCCTAGAGTAGACTTGTATAAGGATGCCTACAGTATCACTAGGTGCTGTAATCTTGTGAAACCACCATCACATATGAAATCCACTGGTGATCTACCACCGAGCACATGACCATATACCAGAAACAATGCTGTAATTAGGGGAACATCAAAGATTTTTATGGTGGCTGAAAGCAGTCTACATCATGTTCATTTTTCAGTTGACCTATCTTGTTTCCATGAAAACTTGGTTGACTGTAACACATAATGATATACCACGGTTAATTTAACCAGATGGTAGCCCGAATGCAGCTGATGGAGCAGATGTAGTCTCTAGACAGGATTACTGACCCGCCTTAGAATATAACTACTGATCTGGCAAACATATTTCTGTTCCCCATCAATAGAAAAGATTTTTAAATTTTGCATTTCCATGGTAATGGGAGCAGTGCACCTGCACAGTCTTCCCCAGGAGCTCCATCGTCCACAGGTTCTGGTTTATCTTGACATTCTACAGACTATCAAGGTCTCCTGTATTGATTGTACCAGGAAGTTGAAGTAGAAAGTACCCTTAAAAATGTTTTCCAAACATTGTGTAAAGGATTAGAGGACCCCCCTCATCCACACACTTTATCACAGACTGATTCTTTTACTTTTTTTCCTCATTCTTCATTTGCATCTAAATGAAAAGTTATGGCTTAAATACTGATTTTTCCCCATACTCAATACTTTTAAGCACCCTTTCTTTTTGCTTGTTAAATTATCTAAATTAAATTGGATTGATTATGATCCTGTTCACAGGGAATAATGTATGTTTAAGCCATTTCTATGATGTATTCTAGCGACCTAACACTCACTGTGAGGGAGCCAACTCCATCGCACAGAGGCATGAAGCCAGCAGTAGAAGAGACTTTAAAGTCATTCCAAACAGCCCATGGTGCTTGGTTTTAATGCTTATCCAAAATAAAAAGACGTGTTGAATTTTTTTCTAAATCATTCTTCAGCTTTTCATTAATTATTCCTAATAATACTTTATCTTCAAACAGATTTTTAAAAAATATTTTTATTTGTGTGTGAGAGAGAGAGAAAGAGAGAGAGAGAAGAATAAAGGGAGGAGAGGAAGGACAGAGTGAGTATGGGTGCACCAGGGCTTCTTGCCACTGCAAATAAACTCCAGATGCATGTGCCAATTTGTGCATCTAGCTTTATGTGGGTACTGTGGAACTGAATCTGGGTAGCAGGCTTTGCAAACAAGTGCGTTTAGTCACTGAGCCATCTCCCCAGCCCTTAGATTCTTTTTTAAGAAATAAAACAAATTCATTAATAGCCTTACACACAGAGATTATAGGCAACAAACTAACTTTAAAATGTCACATGTTATAATATTTGACTAATGTACAGGCTACTCTTCATGTGAGTGCAAAATTACCCCTAATCCATCAGGGCCAAATGGATCTAAACTTGGTTAAGTAAGACAAATCCACTAATCATTAAGTTAGATGTCACAATAATGTCAAGTTGCTATTCAATTTTCTAAAAGCTTTCCTGTAAAGAAAACAACTGCAACAGAGGAAAGTTCCATGAAAGTCAGATCTCCATAAATGAAGTTTCTTGGATTTCATTGGTCTGATACAGACCAAGATATTCTCTGTAACAGTGGCAAGTTCTTGTCCCCACACACTGAATGTGAAATGTAAACTTCACTTGGGAATACTGCTTTGACCCATTAGAAGTTCAAAGGCTTATTGGTTGTATTTTTTGTTGTTGCTGGGTCACTGTGACTATAAACTTGAGAGTAAGGACCTAAGAGACATAAGACTTATTTTGCTCGTGGCTTCAGTCATGGAGACAGGGAGGGCATGGAAGAATCGTTCACATGACAGACAGGGAGCAGAGCAGCAGCAGGGAGGACAAGGGAAAGACACAGACCCCAAGGCCATGCCCAAGTGGCTCACTTCCTCCAACTAGGCCCCACCTTAAGCAGGTCCACCCCCTACCAGTAGTCTATAGAAATTTTAACTCTACTAATGGCTTCAAACCATCATTAGATTGTAGCCCTAATAATCTAATGCTGTCCGGAAATATCCTCACAGTGTCTACTCAGCGATGAGCTTCACTAATCTCCTAGGCATTTTTCAATCTAATCGATGTGAATTACCACAAAAGCTTTCAACAAAACAGGTTGTCTGCATATCCACGCTGTGTGTGCAAGCTTGCAGGCCACTCATGCCTCATAAGAACCAGAGACAGGGAGATGTATCCATAGGGAGGTTTTATACAGCTTTTCACAGGCACTAACTGAAATGGCCCCAATTGTGCTTGCTAGTGAGCAGTAGTACAGACTAAGCCCTAGTGAGATGAAGGAACCATTTCTCAGAGTGGTTGGTTAGGGTCTGAGTTACAGGTTGCAGTGCAAGCCAACAACGCGTCACACAATGGACGTGATGCATTTTGGATTGAGCCAGACACCAGTGACTTACTAAAGGAGAAAACTGTTCTTTTTTCGCTACTCACAGCATTTCTAACACCAAATATCTGGGGTTCTTTTTCCACACCAAAAACCAATTATCTAACTCTCTGGTCACCAAGTGGCATCCTACCATTCAATTCAATTCTGACACTATTTACTGACAGCATCAGACCCCATAAGTCAGGGGCCCAGTCCCAAGAGACTATCACATTTGGGATATCAATTACAAGGCTCGGGGCTCTGAGACAGCTGACCCAATTGGCTAAACAACAGGGATTCCTACAGGCCCCTCCTGGAACTCTGGGAACCTGTCACTTACTTATAACATTTTATTAGAAAGGGCATTAAAAACAGCACATGTGAATAATCAGAGAGAAAGAATTACATGAGGCAAGGTATGTGACAGGGTGCAGGGCTCCTATGTGACTTCAAGTGCTCCATTCTTGTGCTTGAGGTGTTCACCAGCTAGGAAGCACTCATCTGGGGCTTTAGGTGCTCCCTTATGCAGGCAGACACAGCTGATCAACCACTGACCCACTATTGATTGAGTGGAATATCCAACTCCTTTCTTCTCCCTGAGGGTCAGGGGTGGGACTGAAAATCCCAATCCTCTAAGAACAAAAGAACAGTTCAGTACCTCTGGCCACCAGACCCAAACTGAAACCATCTAGCCTCCTCGTGGTAGTTTGGATGTATGTCCCCCATAGGCTCAGGTGTTTTATTAAAGCTTATAACTTGGATTTCTAGCCGCCTGGCTGGAAGAGGTGTCACTGGGGGGTGGATCCTGGGATCCAGCCCTAAGGTGTGTTTGGGGGAGGATCTGATTCCCAGCACAAGGGTATGCAGGGCACTCTGAGCTCTGCCTGGGTCCCTGCTGTTTGCTGCTTTTTGGTGTGTTTGCTCATGGTGCTGGCTATTAGGTGGTGTCTCTCTGCTTGGATTTATGAATGGGAGCCAGCATCTTCCACCACTGATGGAACTCCTTATTGTATCTGTAAGCTGAAACAAACCCTTCCTCCTATAAACTGTGTTTGGTTTGGCTGTTCATCCCAGCAACATGAAGCTGACTATGACATTCATCAAGATATGACACTCTCTTTTATCACCCTGGAGATTCCAAGTGCCTTTGAAGCCCTGCATTATATACTGAGGGAAGAGACCAGTGTATGTGTCTAATTATGACACAATTACTTTAGCTGGTGAGCCAGACTTCCGTGTCTCTTACCTTTACTCACTGATGTCTCAGTTCACACTTACGACTTATAGGCTCATATGATGTATTACCAAGTAGGGGAAAAGATTGACCTCAAGTTGGCTGGTAAAAAGTTCAAAAGGGGGATGGAAAGATGGCTCAGTGCTTAAGGCATTTGCCTGCAAAGTCTGATGACCTGTATCCACATAAAGCCAGATACACAAAGTGGACATGCATTTGGAAATGTTCCCAGCAGCTCACTCTGTCTCTTTTCTATCTCTCTCTGCTTGCAAATAAATAAAAATATTTTTAAAAGTTCAAGAGGTTAGTATTAGCCAAAAATTGTAAAGTCCTTCTTAAGAGCAACTACAGGAAAACTTCCTGGTGGACAGAAAGAGTCTTATGTCTTGTCATTCACTGCAGACAGGAAAAGAAACCAGAGCTACGAATATCAGGGACTCCTAAGGGAACACACTGGAAGACGAGGGGCAAGGAGGCCTGGTGAAGAGACAGATGTGTGAGTAGAGCTATTCATACGGATTGGGAGCAAGGGATGGTTTTCCTGATATGTGGTCAGCTAAGGACTGGCCCAAAGAAACATGGCAGCCACCTTGTGCACAGTGGTAGAACTAGAACCCCGGCCTGATTCAGTCTCATCCAAGACGGCTGCAAGCAGCACCCTCCTAAACTCTTTTTAACAACAGTAATAGCTTCCTGTTCCTTCCTCAGTTTCACAGGCTTCTCCCCCAGGTGTGGGTCCTTCCTAAACCAGTGTGCCTCCTGGACCAGCCAACCAATCATGTGTCTTCCTACACCTGAGCCTGGCGCTGAAGCTCAGTCAAGTTCGATGCTTAATTCATATAAATAGACCTGAACCATGTGTGTGAGCCCCTCCCTCTAGAGACTTCTGAGATTTTGATTTCCCAGGAGAGGAATATTCTTTCTTTCCTCTCCCAGCAGTGCTGGGACTGGAGAGGAATTCCTCTTTCCTTATGTTTTCTGCTGTTTTCTCCTGTTTTCACCCTGTGGTAGTTGCAATAAATATACCCCAATAGATTCAGGGGTTCTATGAAAAGCCTTTCTCCAGTTGCCTGGCTGGAGGAGGTGTCATCATGGGTGGATCTTAGGGTCCAGCCCTATGGTGTTACTAGAGGTGAATCTGGAATTCCAGCCATAGTTATGCAGAGGGCAGCCTGGGTATGCCTGGAGTCCCTGATGTTTGGCTGCCTGGGTGTGCTTGCTTTTGGAGGTACTGGTGGTTGTTTATTTTTTCTCTCTGCTTGGATCTGTAAGCTTCATATAAATCCCTTCTTCCTCTCATAAACAGTGTCTGTTTAGAAGTTCATCCCAACAACTGAAGCTGACTATGACACACCCTATCCTTAATAAATTCTCATAACTTACCTTTCTCTGTGACTACATTTTTTAAGTCTTTGATAACTTAGACAAGGGCACAAAGTAGAGGTTCAGGGGCCTGGGTGTCTCCTGAATCATTATGAAATCTTAATTCCTTCTGGAGTGCCAATCCTGCAACATTATGACAGGGCTTTGTGTCTCCTCAAACATTCCAGAGTTTATATATTACCAGAGAAACGTCACAACCAGATAGATTTGCCTGTGGAATGAGTCAGTAGTGTCCTCTATCCACCACACTGATCCCATGAACAGGGAACAGTGGTCAAAGGGAGGGAAGCCACACAGATGTCCCAAAGCAGAGGTTTCTTCTTACTGTGACTGATAGAACCATTTCTACTGATGACAGCCTGATGTGCCAGCAGCAGAGACCTACCTGAACCCTTGATACAGTCAGCATGGGAGGAAGATGGTAAATACCAACCACAACTCTGGGGCCAGCTGACACTCCAGAGACCATAGCTTGATTTGCTCACCTCAAACTTTGAGTCTTTTCAAAGACTGTGACTAGCCTCTACCTTGAAGGAAACTCTAACTTATGGGACTTGAACTCCCCTTCAAGGAAGACAAAAATATCTTCTTCCATAAAAAACAGAAGCGGATTCAACACAGAAAAGAAACACAAAAGCAAGAAATATCAAGCTGTAGCATGTTGCTGGGGCGATGTGTGATGGGGTGTTGGGAACAGTACTCAGACTTGTCCAAAAGGACATAAAAAAGGAGAAGAGGAAATCTTAAGCCTAGGACTTCTCTTCCTTAATCACCAAACCCTTTCCCCCAGAATTTTGCTAGTTATTTTGAGTAAGAGCCACTGAGTGAGCCCCTGTTGATATAAGTGTACACACCCTGCCATACTCAAGAACAAATTTAAACTTGTTCCTAAGCATATATTTTCAAGTAAGGAAAACTAACACAAGGAAGCCAGGTCTAAGTGCCAAGGAATTTAATTATACAGCCGTACTATGTTGCTACAAGATCTCATGAAGAAATACTTCTCCTAGGAGGATCAACTGGTCAAACTCCACCTATCCACCGACAGTGTGAGCTTGGCTTGATCAATACTCACCATTTTAGAAGCTGTTGGGGAGGGTAGTGTTTGCAGATGCAGGAATCTTTCATGGAGCATGGCACTTGTGCCAGTTAAAACACAAAAGGGACACTTGTGTGCCATATGAATGTTCACCGCAGCATCCAATGCAAATAAGGCTCTGGATAAACAGTTGCAGAATGCACTTCTCGAGAGTTATTAATTAATTTTCAGCCACCCAACCACTTGCTTATATGGCCTGGTACAAAGGGACCATGTTGGGGTAGATGGAGATTATCCATGGGATTGATAAATTGAATTTGTCTCACCAAAGCTACCTTGCCTATTGCTGTTACCAAGTGCCTAAGCTGCCAAAAGTAGAAACCAGTACTCAGCCTTTTATATGATACCATTTCCCAGGGGACCAACGGGTCACTGGTGGCAGATTGATTACAGTGGATCCCTTCCATCATGAAGGGGACAGAGCTGTCTTCACTGAGAGAGGCATGTACTCTGGATTATGGATCTTCTGACCTTGCTTTTAATGTTTCTGCCAGCACCTCCATCTGTGGGCTTAGAGACACTTCAGTCACCACCACAGTACTTCTCACAACATTGCTTCTAATCAAGAAATTCATTTCTCAGCAAAAGAGTGTGGTGATGGGCTGAGGCCCATGGAATTCCTCTTATTATATCCCTCATCACCCAGAAACAACTGGCCTAAAAGAATGGTGGAATGAGCTTCTAATGTCTCCATTGTGGTTCCGGTTGGGAGACTGCTCTGAATGATGGGGTTCTGTCGTGGAGAATACAGTATATATTTTGAAGCAGGGACTGCTATAGAGTGCTATTTCTCCCACAGCTGCAACAGACAGATCTCAGCGTCAAATGGTACAAGTGGGAGTGGTTCCTCTCATCATTATACCCAATAATTCACTTAAAATATTTGCCTCCCATGACCACAACTTTAAGCTCTGCTACTCAAGGGGTCTTAGTTCCTCTAGTAGTTACTTCTCTTGCTGCTATGACAAACATTTGACAAGAAGCCACTTAAGGAAGGAAGGGTTTATTTTAGTTTACAGGTTGAGGGCATATAGTCCATCATGGCAGGGAAGGCATGGCAGTGGAAGTGTGAGATGGCTCCTCATATTTTATCTGTAGCCAGGAAACAAATCAGACAGAAAACCGGGCCAGGCTATAAAACCTCAAGGCCCACCCCAATGACCCACCTCCTCCAACAAGGCTCCTCCTCCAAAAGGTTCCACAACCTTCAAAAACAGCTCCATGGACTGAAGACCAAGTGTTCAACCATATTAGCCTATGGGAGGTATTTTACATTCAAACCATAACAGGTCCCAAGGCATAAAAGCTACAACCAGAAGGAAAACAAAACAAAACAAATTAAATTAAATTAATAATTTTAAATTAAATTAACAATTTTCAATTGGGAATCTAGATTACTCTCTGTTCCTTGTGCCACAGAATAAGCTGGTTAGCAAAGAGGATTACCTAGGCGTGGGGCACAGACCTGTAATCCTAGTACTCCAGATATGGAGCCTGGAGGATCGTAAGTTCAAGGCTATCCTATCCTATGTAGCAAAACACTGTCTTAATAACCATGCCAGGGAGAGAAAGAGAGAGAAGGGATTATTACTCTAATAGTTCAAGGCAATTGATCCCAAGAAGAAATATGGCTCCAGAAAAGATGATTGTCTAGAGCTCAGCATGCCACACTACTTCTGTTCCTAAGATTAAAACTGATGGAAATAACAGCAAAAATATACAAGAAGGCTGAGGAGACGGCCCAGTAGATAAAGCACTTGCTGCAAACTCTGAGACCTGAGTTCAAAACCCCAAAGCCACACATAAAAGCTAGAAGCTGTGGTGGGCTTCTATAACCCCAGTGCACCTACAGTGAGAAGGGAGGTGGAGACAGATTTTCCTAGAAGTTCACAAATGCCTCAAACAAGGTGGAAGGCAAGCACCAATTCTATAGTTGTTCTCTGATCTTCACAAAGGCACCATGGCATACGCATGCCCCCACCACCACCACACACGACCAGCTACATTAACAAGAGTGACAGCCGGGTGTGGTGGCGTGAGCCTGTCGTCCCAGCTACTCAGGAGGCTGAGGCGGGAGGATCGCTTGAGTCCAGGAGTTCTGGGCTGCAGTGCGCTATGCCGATCGGGTGTCCGCACTAAGTTCGGCATCAATATGGTGACCTCCCGGGAGCGGGGCACCACCAGGTTGCCTAAGGAGGGGTGCACCCGGCCCAGGTCGGTAACGGAGCAGGTTAAAAAAAAAAAAAAGAGTGACAGTAGCCAGGTGTACCATCTTCTTTCTGCATGTGTGTTATTTTATTTCCTGCTCTCTTTGCCTTACTCTGTTATACAAGTTGTTGTAAATTAACTTCACAATTTATACTTCAAAGAATGAAATAGGGACCCAGGTGAGGCCAGGTGAGGGAACTGTGCCTTGGCACCCCACTGGCCCATGCGCCCCATGATCCTGCCCAACAGGCCAGGTAAGCAAGCTCCTGCTTTGCTGTGGCCAGCCTATGCACCTGGGACTCCGCTCATCAACCCCTTGACCCCAGGTGAGACTGAGGTAGGGAGCTGGGCCTTGGGTCCACACAGGCCAGTGAGCCCCATGACACCTGCCCACCAATCCCGACTTCTGGCTGGTCCAGTCCCCAGCCTGCTCCTGCTGCTGAAAAGGTTTGAGCACCCCTCCCCAGACTGCCTGGCACCAGAGGAACTGAGCACATGTCAAAACTTCACCAGTCCTTGCCAGAAACTCTCATGTGGGCCTTGCCCTTGCTGAGGGCCCATGGAAAAATCAATGTCTCATCTAGTCTCTTTGCTTTCAGTATTTAGGGTTTTCACTATGATGTGTCTTGGAGAGTTTCTTCTTTGGTCCTGCCTGTTTGGTGTTCTGTGTGCTTCCTGGATCTGAATTGGACTCTCTTTTGCAAGAATAGGGAATTTTTTTCAATAATTTTCTTGAATATGTTCTTTATGCCTTTGGCCTGAATTTTTTCCCCCTCTGGTATCCCCATGATCCAGAGATTGGGTCACTTAAGGGAGTCCCAAAGTTCCCTCATATTTTGTTCAAATGCTTTTTTGAACCTTCCCAAGTTTCTGTTATCTCGATCTCTTTCTTCTGCTTTGTCTTCCATGTCTGAGGTTCTATCTTCCAAGTTATTAACTCTGGTAGTAAGGGAGTCTAGAGATGCTTTAAATATCTCCATTTGATTTTGGTTTTCCAATAGAGCTTTTTGCATTGTCTCCATCTCTTTGTTGAATTTAATTTTCATTTCAAAGGTCATCTTATTTAATACTTCCTGGTGCTCATTCTTGTATTTGATTATGTCTTCGTTTAGTTGAGCCAGTTGATTCTTGAGCTCCTCTGATTGCTGGTTTGCCTTTAACTCATTTACTGTTCTACCAAAGTCTGTCTGATTGTCCTCAATTGTGTTAAGCCTAGTGGCGAAGCTTGCAAGCTGATTCTGTATATTTCCACTTTCATAATCAATTTTTGCTTCTGTTTTCATTAATAATCTGGATATAGACTCCATGCAGAGATGTCCTGCACATGTTGTCATCTCCTCCTGGCTTGAATCTATGCTCCTTCTTTGATATTTTCATTGGAGACTTCCAAAGTGGGGCTAGGTGAACTTGGTGTGCGGCACTCTGACTGTGTGTTCTTTTTGGTTGTGACCTGACCTGAACAGGATGGATATAGAGCCACCAACACACCCAGCTATACCTCTACTGGGCATCTACCCCCAAGATTCTTCGCCAAAGCACAGAGACAGTTGCTCAACCATGTTTATAGCAACTCAATTCATAATAGCAAAGAATTGGAATCAACCCAAATGTCCATCAATGGACGAAAATATATCAAAGTTGTGGTATATATACATTGGAATTCTATGCAGCTGAAAGGGAAAATGACATAATAAATTTAAAGAAAAGTGAACGGACTTGGAGCAGATCATTCTTAGTGACCTCACATAAGAACAGAAAGTCAAGTGTCACATATTCTCCCCCACATGTGGTTCCTAACCAGGTTAAGCATGAACATTAAGAAAACCTGTCAGTGAACTGAGAGACTTAAAAGGGGATGAAAGAATTTGGGGGGAGGGAAGGAGTGGGATAGTGGGGAGACACATATGATAAATTAAACTAATCATGACTTGACACCATAAAATCCTAACCTTCATACAGTAAGCTCCTGAGGAAGCTGTGGGCACCACCTTGTAAGAGGGACCATGAACAGAATGGGAGGAAGCCTAACCCCAAGAAAAATTGCTCAGACCTGCATCTCCCTGTCCCAGTTATGGGTTCCTTCCCACACAGAGCTGTTCATTAAAGATATCCACGAGGTCCCCAAAATGAGACAGTCTTCTGTCAAAGCTCTTGAATACCTGCCCCAGACCTATGGTAAGAACCTGTTGCTGAAGAAATCACAAACAACACCAAGAGATCCTTCTAGATCCAGAATGGTAACCAGCTCCCAGATGATAGCATGTGAAGTGCAGGAAGGTGTTACATGACCAGGTAAAATTGGTCAACGATATTTGGAGAAAATAGAGACCACTGATATAAAATACAGACAGTTGTCATGATAATGCTGAACACACTGCTGTATGGAAGAGACCAGCAAGGCAAGAAGTGCTCATCAATAGTGGCACTAAACCTAGGAGGCTAATCAACAGCTTACTGAATGGCTAAGAAATCCACTCAGTGACAAGGAAACCTTAACTGAAGCTGAGATCCATGGCAAAATCCTATGGGGACCAAGAATCCAAGCTCCAAGGGGAAATTCCCACTACAGGAAAACTACACCCATTAGAATCTTGCCAAAATAGCAATGTTGTCTTATTTAACTTATACTGATCTCACTCTCAGATGGAGATTCTGTTTGTATTTTTCAGAAGGCAGTGAGAGAGCTGGGGACAACCCAATTCTACCAACAAGACATTGGATGATGGTTGACATCCTGGCAGGAGACAAACCACCCCTGGCCTTCACACAGGGCCCAAATGAAACCTATGAGAAAGTGATGAGACAAACAGGAGACCAATCACCACAGCAAGTCTGATAACCCATGAAAGGTCAATGGAGACAGACACCAACAATACCCAACACAACCCAAAGCAGAAGTCCAGAGACACTTAAGATCTCTACAATAAAGCAGACTTAAAACTCACCCACCATGACTCAGGGAACTGAGTGGAAGAGGGCGCAGAAAGAATGTAAGAGCCATGGCGGGGGAGAATATCCAGAGACATTGCCCCCCTTAGCAACAATACACAAAGGGGTAAGAAAAAATACCTGGCTAATTTTGGTACAGTTCATACCCCCTGCCCTATGGACAGATCCAGTATGCGCACTGAGGAAACACCCCAGTGGGTAGGGAACAGAGAGGAACTTCTATGTTCCACATTCTACTTCTAGGAGTCATGACAAGACTATTCTTTGAACCAAGAATCAGTAATGATACCAGAACTGGAAAAGCTCAGGCTGTGAATGTATGACCAAAAATACGACAATTTTGTCAAGAAAATAGATCTGGAGTGATGTCAAACTCAAGAGTCATATGGAAACAGCACTCTTTCAGGAGCTATGCTGGAATTTTCTCCAAGACCCCAATTTCTTCTCCCCACCCTAACACATTTATTAAAGAAAAGTGCCCCAAAAGCCATACATACAGCCTTTCTTTCCTTTTCTTACCTGGACGGTACACCTGTGAGAGCAAACTTATTCATGGTGTTGAGAAGGAATTCCCATATCACTACTACCACCATTGTATGCTGCAGTTCTCAGAAGTGGATGAGAGAAAGTTGGCTGTGCTGATTTGGATGTAAAATGTCCCCCATAGACTCGTGTATTTGAATACTTAATCCCCAGGTGAGTTGCTCTTTGAGAAGTTGCTCTTTGGGGGTGAAGCCTTCCTGGAAGAAGTATGTCACTGGAGGTGGTCCTGCAATAAGGTGTGACAGCCACACTAGCAGCCCTCAGCGATTGCTGATGGGATGATGTGAGTCTACTTCCTGTTTCTACCATGCTTTCTTCGACATGATGAGTCTTCTCCTGGAGACTGTAAGCTGAAATAAGCCCTGTCCTTTTCTAAGCTGCTTCTAGTTGGGTATTTTGTCCCAGCCATGAGAAAGTAACTGATACCCTGGACAAGGAAGCGGAAGATTGAGGAAAGAGAGGGCAGAAACTGATGGAAGGGAAGAATAGAAGAAAGAACTTGGTGAAAAAGAGAGAAGCCTATAAGAGAAAAAAAGGACATGGTCCCAATTAGAATAGGGCATGCTCAGTAATAAGTAGACACTGGGTCCATTTAATAAGTAGAGAGGGAGAGGGAGAGAGAGAGAGGAGGGAGGGAGGGAGAGAAACTTCTCAGACCTTCTTCCAGCAGAATGCTACATCCTCTTGGAGAACAACTTGATTGGCAACTTTATACAGTGAATCTGATGGGAATGAAAAGAAGCTTATCTCCTAGGATAAGCTTGCCATCAATCTATTATTCCACCTCATTATAAAAAGTGACTGGTGAAACTTGAAGAAAGCTGATATTGGGAGGATCATTGTATGGCTTGAAGATGTAAAAGGAAGAACATGTGAGGCTCTCTATTTCCCCCTCTGATCCCAAACTTCTCATCTGTTGAACAACGTTAATGTGGGTCTAGCAGAGTTAAATGTTGAGTTCATTGTCTGAAAAGGGACAGGCAATATGCTTGCCTTCATGAGGTTTACAGTCCAGACATGAAGGCGTGCATGCAACCCAAAGTGTTGGTTGCCTATGAATACTAGAAAAAAATTGAGAAATTTCTACTGGTACATGGGAAAAGAAACCCGAGAATGCTTTGTGAAAACAGCACTTTATCTAGATTGGACAATGTAGGTAAGAAGGCTTGAACAAGTGGAGAGGAAGGGGAATATTGTAAGTATAGGATAAGCAAAGAAATGAGAGACTTTGGGGCTTGGCTGGGGAAGAGCAAGGATGTTTTATTGCGATGGAGCAGAATGTGGCCAGGACTGTCCTCTGAGCATTGGCCCAACCTCACCCACTGCTCCAGCCCTTCTGTCTCTTATTGCTCGCACTTTCCCATCTCTGCCTCCAGGGAAGCCTCCATCCAAATGGAGGGATTCATAAGCAGCAATACTCCTTTTCTCAGATCAATGGCCAAAGATCAATAGCTATAATGTAGAAAATTAATCCATATTCATTAGAATTGAATTGAACAAATGATATTATAAAGAGTCCCTTGGACATCTATGCAAAGGAATTAAAGGGAAAGCTCTTCTGATGTCACTGCAGTCTGCACAGCCGGGAGAGTTCCTGTTCACTTCCAAAGGCAGATTCAAAAACCCTGTAGGGACACAGCTACATGTGGCATTCACGTGTAGTGTGTGGAGACGGCAGAGAGATTCTCCTTCCCATAGATTTCTAAGTCTAGGAAGTATCATCAACCAAATGGATCATGGATCACCTCCAGTCCTAGAATCCTGTGCCTCTCAGGTTCCTCTCCTTCTTATGAGGGGACACAAATGGGCTTGGGGATAATGACCCATAATCACTAATCCAGAAAGATAGCCTTGTGACCTGTTGCAGTCAGCTTTCTAGTTGCTGCGCAGAAAGAACCCAAACAAAAGCAGCTTGTGGAGACATGAGTTTATTTGGCTTACAGACTCGAGGGGAGACTCCATCCTGGCAGGGAAAATGATGGCATGAGCAGAGGGGTTGACATCACCTCCGCCACAGCACTGGAAACAGCGGCAGGAAGGTATGTCAAACTCTGGCAAGGGGAAGCTGGCTTATAACCCCCATAAGCCCACCCCCAACAACACAGCTCCATTAAGGTTGTAAAATCCAAACTGCCATCAGCTGAGGATCGAATACCCAGAACACATTCATTTGTTTGTGGGGGACACCTGGATCAAACCATGACATGGCCCATGGTGGTTTAGTGTAAAATGTCCACAGGGTTTTATTGTTATTATTATTAAGCTTCCTCCTTAAGTCTCCAGCAGGAGAGCCCTACGTGCTGGTGTTGTCTCTCTGCTGTGGATGTATGATGTCGTGAACCAGCTTCTTCCACTATGATGAAGCTTCCCTTGGAATCTAGAATCTTACAATAAACCCTTTCCTCCCATAACTTGCTTCTGGATGGGTGTTTGTGCAGTTTGTTCAATGAGAAGTTAACTGCAATGGGTCCTGAAGGCCATTCTTCCTCCTGATCCCTTTTCCTGTCCCAAAACATCACCAGAGTCCTAAGTCTCCATCTCTCACCTAGCTCACAAGACAAGAGCACACACCAGAGGGGCTGGGGAGTTGAATTAGCGGGTAAACTGTTTGCTTTATGAGCATGGGGATCTGAGTTCAATTCTCAGAACCCACACAAGAGCCAAGTGTGATGGAACATGTCTATAATCCCAGTGCTAGGGAGGCAGAGACAGAAGGATCTCTGGAGTTCACTAGAGAGCCAGTCTAGCTGAATTGGTGAGTTCTAGGTTCAATCAGAGGCTTGTCTCAAATAATAAGGTAGAGAATGACTGAGAAAAGCCCTGACTCTGACCTCCACATGCACAAGCATACATATGCACATACACACGAGCTCTCACACTTGTGCCCACACACATATAATGCATCTATGAACATGCATGCATACCATACATACACTTACACACATGCATACACACACACACACACACACACACACACACACACACACATGAATCACAAGGGAGCCTTGGGCTCATGCAGCCATGAAGAGTGGAGACATCCAGACGGACACGGAGTAAGGCTGGGTGAAAGCTCACAGCTGCAGGCAGAAGGCCTGAGCTCCAGCTTTGACCTCATCTCCTACTAGTTAGAAATAGCCAATATGTTCAATACCTTTGAGGCTCATACCTTGATCTGTAAATAAAATCAAGAGTATAATGACTCCTACCTCAACAGGGTTAGCATGCAGATTAACACATTACATGTGCTTTGCAAACTGCAAAATGTACTTGAACATTATATTATAGTATATTAGCTCAAAATGGCCTTCTGAGATACATATCTTACCAAAAGGGATGTGTTTTCTTTTAATTTTGTTTTTTATTGATTCAGTGTGTGTGTGTGTGTGTGTGTGTGTGTGTGTGTGTGTGTGTGTGTGCACGCGCATGCACATAAGCATGCCAAGGTTTCTTGACTCGGCAAATAAATGCCAGATGCATGCACAACTTTGTGTCCAGCTATACGGGTGCTGAGGAGTCAAACCTGGGTCACCAGGCCTTATAAGCAAGCACCTTTAACCACTGAACCATCTCTCCAGCCCAGTTGGATCTCTTGATGGGTTACATGATCATGGTCCATAAATGCCCTGAAATTATATGCCAGAGTGCACATTTATGTACATATGTGTATTTTGAGTAATAAGAGGGCCCATGGCTTTGAGGTATGAGACCCAAAAGAGATTGAGAATTGAAGACCTCTTACATAGAATCACTGAATGGTAGCCTCCCAGCTCCGGGAAGATGGATTCCAGTCTTCATATCACCACGAGGATGTACTTAAGCAAAAGTCATTACAGGATGAGCCCCAACCTCATGGCAGAAAGTGCCAAAGTTGGTGGTCAGGCACAGGAGTAGTCTGCATGAAGAGTCGGGTGGTCTGAATAGCTTTGTTGCCTCCCTGTGGCTCCCCTCCAGGCTGCTCGGTTCTGTGTGATTACAGCCTTTGGAGACAAGCAGTACAGCTTGCTCTCCAGGTACCACAAGTGTCCCTGCCTCGAGATGGACACAGAGGTGGCCTCCTCCATCCTACATGTCCTCTGCCCTTTTTTTAATTTCCAGGTCTCACAGCTGAAGGAGTCTGAGCTGCTTTACAGCCTCTTGCCTTCACTAAAACTCCAGATGCCTCCTTCTTCTGGAATTCTGAGAGATTCCTGCCAAGAGAATGAGGGTATCCATCCAGATACAGGGTGGTACCACATCCTTTTTTTTCTTTATTGTCCATAATGAGTTACATTGTTTAGTGGGCCAACCATGAGTTGTTATCCCCAATTCCCCGTTGCCCCCCTTCCCCATCCCAAGTCAGCTGAATATCCTCCTCCATGGGCCGTCTGTATCAGTCTTTGTGGTAGGGGACCATGGATAGCCCAGTCTTCAGCCGGGTTCTCATGACCCAAGTGTGTTGCTACTGAGGGTTGCCAAGTCACTGATATTCTCCCCCACCACGGCTCTCACAGTCTTCCACATCCTTTTTCCTAGCCCATACTTGGCCTGACTTCTCCCTGGAGTCTCTGGAATCTTCCAAGGGATAGCACTGATGTGGCCTCTGCTCAGTGAAGCCATAGTAAGTCAAATGTTGGGGATTTCTTTTTTGATGTTTTCATATCCAGTGTCCTTATAAGACAGGGACTACTGTGATCTGAATGTCTCCTCAAATTCACGTGTGAAAACTTGGAAGAATTAGAGTTGTACCATTTGAGTGCTAACTAAGTTTTCCAGGCAGAGCTCTCATGCACAGGATTAGGACTTTTCAGAAAGAGTTTGAGGAGATGGGTTTGATCCTTTTTCTGTCCCTTTCACCACTCCTTCTATGTGAGCACACAGCACTTGTCCCTGCTGAAGGATGCCCCCAACAAGACGCCCTCTTGGAAGCACTGACCAGGCCTTCAACTGCAGGCCTTGACCTTGGACTTCTCAGCCTACAGGATTTGAGAATAACTGTCTACCCTTTGTGAATGACCTAGTGTAGTGTGTGGTGATTTGTTATAGCTGCATTGGATCTTAATGGATAACCTACACTGGAAGGAAATGGCTGTACCCCACCTGGAAGAATCTCATTTTTCTGGTTCCCCCAAAGGATCCCAGGGAAAACATTTCACAACCCCTCCTCGGGATACCAAAACCTTCCTCTGAGGTCCTATTTAAGTTCTGTGAATGGTGTTGCATGAAGTAGGGTGAATGCTCCCCCTCTCTAAACTCGGCTCCTTCCTCCTCCAGCTTTCTGTCATTCTCAAGGCCCCATTAGCTACTCTGAAGCTTTTTGCTGCCTCTGGAATGTGTGTATCTTTTACTGGTAAACTGCCAGGCATTTGGGGGAGGCAATGTGGGCACAAATGACCACAAAACTAGAGGGAATGCCTAAGGAGTCCAACAACCATTCAACATGGATTGATTGAACATCTGTCATGTTTCAGGAACCATGAGAAGCTCACAGAGAGATGGCTGTGCCTGGGGGAGCCTCTCCCATGGCCCAGCTTCTGAGAACTTTGAGTCACCTCTCCTCAGTTAGCGCCAAAAACTTTCCCTGTTGTGGGATTCGTTCCGATCTGTATAATGGGCGGCACAGCAATGTGCATAATGAATGATCCCCCTACTAGACTGCAATGTGGTGTGGGCGAGGAGGGGCCACACAAATGGTCTGCACCTATTTGTTGAATTAATTAGAAAGAGTTCACCCCCTGTCCTTTGGTCCATGGTCACCTCTTAGATGGAAAGCAGAGTTAACTAGAAAATGAGAGTGACCGGGCACATACTCCTGGAGTTCTCTCCTCCATTAACCATGTGTGTGTGTGACACACACACACACACACACACACACACACACACACACACACACACACACACACACACACACAAACGTGCTTATGCTTGCATGTACACACACATTCAGAAAAGACTCTCAGCTCCCTGCTGCCTCCTGGAAAGTGCAGGCTTCGAGAAATAATTAAATATTGATATCGTTAACATCTCAGTATTTTCTTTTCAAATCCAAACAGCCCCAACAGGAGCCATCGCTGATATTTATTTAACTCCTTAAAACATCCACGAGGGCTTTTATCCTTTTAAAAGTAAGTTGTGAAGAGCAGAGAAACTGTAACAGGTGGGAAGGGACTACTACCACTTAACCAAGCCTGGGGGAAGGCCTCTCTCTATTAGAGTCCACCCTGGAGGGCCAGCTCTAGAGAGCCCAGCCAGCTCACCATGATCAGAACCCAGCCTCCCAGACCACATTCTCTCAATGGCCCGAAAAGGACAAAGGCATGCTCTCTTGCCAGCTTCCCCAATAGGCACTTAAGCACCCTGCAATCAGGCTTGGCAGAATTGTGCAAATTGTCCATGCATAATGATGCCCTCAATGAATAGAATGAGCCCAGCAGGGCTACTGAACAGGAGCATGCAGGTGCTAGCTCTGGACCCTCATCTCCTGCCCCAGCACCAAGAATGGGGACCGTGCCCTAGTGACCTACCCTACACCCACCACCTTGCCAAACTACCTCACACTCTCCTCTCTTCCCACACTCAGTTCCAAAAGTCTATCCACTAGGGCTTCAGGGTCAGCTGGAATGGAGAGGGATAAAACCTTTTCCCAGGAGTTATGTCTCCTCAGTGCAGTATGGGGCCTTCAAATGTCTGAACTGTAGCCCCTTGAGTCAACTGACATATGCATTTGTGCCTCCTTCCCCATGGTGTGGGCAGGACTCACGTCCTTGTGTTCTCCACAGGATCCAGTCCCCAGCCTTCCACTCAATAAACACACACCAAATGGTTTTTGAATAGAATTGAATTCCAAAATTACAGAACTGTAAAGCATCTCTGAAGTTATTCAAGCAGTCAACAGACATATTTCACTGATGATTCATGCACCATGTAAGGTGTAAACACTGGCATAGGGGATCTAGCCTAGCTCTTGTTAAGCTCCTTGAAATTATAGGCAAGTTGTATCTTTATGTGCTTTTTATATTAATTTTTGTATTGAAAAGTTGAGTGTATGTGTGCATGTGTATTCAAATACATATGGCTATAAATGTGTACATGCATGTGGAGGCCAGATATCAGCATAAATCCTCTCCTGCAGCACGATCCACTTTAGTTTCTGACAGGGTCACTCGCTGGCCTGAAACTCACCACATAGGCTAGACTGGCTGGTCAGTAAGGCCTGGGATCTCTTGTCTCCACCTCTTTAACACTAGGGTTACAGACATGCACCACCATGCTCAGGATCTTACATTGGTACTGGGATCCAAACACAGGTCTTCATCTTTCACAGCAAGCAATTTACACATGGAGCCATCTCTCTAGCAGTGTGTGTGTGTGTGTGTGTGTGTGTGTGTGTGTGTGTGTGTGTGTGTGTGCACGTGGAGGTCAGAGGACAACTTTGGGTGTCAGTCTGAGCTTTCTACCTTTGAGGCAGGATTTCTCTCTCATTGTTCAATACTGTATCCCCTCAGCTAACTGACCCACAAGCTTCCAGGAGATTTTCCTCTCTCTGCTTCCCATCTCACCGTAGGTGTGCCTGTTACAGTGTCTGGTGAGTTCTCAAGATCTGAACTCAAATTCTTATGCTTGTGTGCCAAGCTCTTCATCCACTGAGCCATCTCCTCAGCTCTTGTCTTTTTTTTTTTGAGACAGGGTCTCACTGTGTAGCTCAGGCTATGTGCCTTTATGAACTTTCATATGGGAGAAGGACT
This sequence comes from Zapus hudsonius, assembly GCA_004024765.1. NCBI lineage: Eukaryota > Metazoa > Chordata > Mammalia > Rodentia > Dipodidae > Zapus > Zapus hudsonius. Next base: position 37,060 of record PVHP010003270.1, read on the forward strand.
ATTTCTCCAGGTTCTCCATGCTTCTCCCAGAAGCAAACATTGTTGGCAACTAGCCTCATGGGATGCGTCAACATGAACACTGACAGTCAACACTGAGGTAACAGAGGGGGGTCCAGCAAGCAGAGGACAGAGCCCTGAAATCAAGACCATTTGTTTATTGGCTACATGAATAGATTACGCCCACCTAACTGCCCTCTAAAACTCCTGTATACACCCATATATTAATGCTACTTTAACTTTTGGTTAGAGAAGCTTCTCTTTTCAGATGGCAGTAACCAGCAGGAGACTCAAAACCACCAAAGTGCTGGGAAGGAATAGCAGTGGTGTGTTCAGCACCAAGTAGACATCTCCATCACACCAGGTAAGGGTCCAAGACCACTGAAGAAGAGATGTAAAGAATGTAAGAGCCAAAAGAAGGGAAGAAATGCTTAGAAATATCTTCCAGAGATAAAATGGCCATGGTATTCTTGAGCTCACAAAGCCTAACACTCCCTACACAAAACCTGCATAATAGGAGAGAAAATGATGATCTCAAAATAGAAGAGAAGGCCTAAAGAGATTGCTCAGTGGTTAAGGCACCCGCCTGCAGAGCCTAATGACCTGGGTTTGATTTCCCAGGACCCACATAAAGCCAGCTGCACAAAGTGGTGCATGTGTCTGGAGTTCATTTCAGCAGATGGAGACCATTCTCTCTGTCTCTCTTCTATCTCTTTCTGTGCAAGCAAATAAATATTTTTAATAGATTAGTTGGAAAGAAGGGATTCAATGGATGGGGGTAAATGAGAGGGGAAAGAGAGGGTGCTGGAGGGGATTACGATCATGGTACATTGTCTATATTACAGAGGTTGTCTACATATATATATATATATATATATATTTTTAAAGAAGATCCATTGCTTATAAAGTAGTCATCATTAGTCCCATTTCACTAATAGAGACAAGTGAGGCTCAGGAGGGAGAAGGCTCCTTGCCAAGGTCACGATCCTCAGAGCCTCTCTGAGTCTCTGATTCCAAGCTTGGTGCTGTTTTGAACTCTCTACCTCCTCCCATCTGCCTTGGCTTTTATCAACCTGACTTGAAGACACCCTTAAGTTCTCTCCGGCAGAGGAGTCCTGACAATGGCTGTCTGCATTCTGAACAGCCAGGGAATGGGCTTGCTGGCTAGGCCTCTCGGTCCCCAGTGTGCACAACTTTGCATGCTTCAGCGGACTTTGTGGAGTCTATTTACCACATCTAAGACCAATTTCCTTCCCTTCAGTTGCTTTGAAGATAATTGAAGGAACTTGCATTGTCTGCCTGGGAATGTAAAAAGCCAGCTAATGCTGCAATCGATGCTTCCTGCTTAATGCTGTGGCTCGGCCCAGCAGCTAACACAGCCTTCAGTGATGGCTTCGGCAGATCTTCCCGGCCGGCTGGGTTCTTTGTTAATCAGGAAGGGACCAGGGGCTGCGGGGGCCCTCAGGATAATGGCAGGCAGATTGAGTTGCTAAGCCTGAATGAAATATTTAGTAGTACCATTTGCGGGATGCTGCTGGTGGGAGTTGGTGGGAGCGGTGGTCCTCTCAGCACTACCTGGGGGTGAGGGCAAGAAGCCCTCCCTTGAGCTCCCTGGGTAAGGTACTGATAAGCCCCTTCCAGCCTGCAGTCTAGGATGACAAAACATCTCAGAAGAAAGGTGTGAGGAGGACCAACCAGGATGCCACCTCTAGTTGGCACCACCCCACCCAACCCCAACACCCACTCCGTCCCCTGACAGGCCTGGACTAACTCTAGAAGGCAGGGTGCTGGGCTCTAGAAAACCTTCAAAGGGCAGGATGTAGGAGTGCCCACCAACTTTTGAATTGGAGCTCAGCTTATCAGGTGTTTAACAAGGATGTAAGACTATCTGAAGCTTGAGGTAGCTTCAGGAGGCAGCAGACATGCTCTTAGTTGCTCCCCCTAAAGTAACTGGGAAGAAACAGCAGGCCGCCCTGTGAGCTCTATACCACAGAGCACTGATTTGCTTGCATCTCAAATTTCAGAATCTCAGCACGAGGTAAGATTTGATAGATCACATGTTCATTAGACATTTATTGAGCTCCTAAGCTACTATGAGTTGGAACGTCCAGTCACATCTCCCCCTTTCAGTGTTTTAAAACACTCCACCCCAATGGAGCCATGCTCTAGAGCCTTCATGGATGAGTAATGCATTATTGCCTCTTGATCCTTAATCTAACCATCTTCATTAGAAACGCTTCCTTTGTAGCAAGCCAAAATCTTCCTCTTTTCAGTTCCTATTTATACCCTTGGCCCCTGTGTCCCTCCCCCACGATCACCAAAGCAGAGACTTTCGGATATCTCAAAACAGCTTCCAGGTTCCTTCCACCCTAGCAGCAAGGCCAAAATGTAATTACTAATCTGGAGAACAAGGTGGACTGTGGCAGTGCTAAGCCTGCTGGATGTCAAGTAACTTAATCCGTGTCTAACTTTTCCTCTTCACATTGATTTGATCCTTTTTCTACTTAACTCCAGGTCTAACACAACCTGGAATCACAAGACTCTTTCATAAAAGCAGGCTACAAGAGATTTCAATTGTCTGTGATCATCTGGATTGTATCAGATTCTCATATATATATGTATATATATGTGTGTGTGTGTGTGTGTGTGTGTGTGTGTGTGTGTGTGTGTGTGTGTGTGTGTGTGTGTAAAACACAAAAGTTTTAAAAGTTATCAGAGAGTGACCAAAGCAACCAGAACTCGGGAGCATGACTCCCCAGAAGAAATGAAATGAATTCAGGAACACCCTATAACTGTTATGGTCTTTCCCCTTGATGTGTGTGCTAAGCCATACGAGCAGCTCAGAAGCTGAGAAGACAGCCATCGGTAGGAGCCATGGCACTGAGTTGCTGAGCAGAAATGGACAAGCCTTGGTATGACTGAAAAAACATAACTATCTCAAAGCTACCAAGGCATCCAGGACAGAATGGGTTAAAGTCCTGAAGAGAAAACAGGTCAAAGAAATGAGCCCCATATCCCATGGTTCTTTCTCTCAGGGCATTTGTGGTCTGTCAGCAACAGCTCAGGAGCTGAGAAGCTTAACCAAAAAGTGACCGAGGCTAAAAAATGTCAAGAGAGCTTTTAGCAGCCTTATAGAGCTAGGGACAAGCTGGAGGGGATCTGGTCAACCTTCCCGGGATTTCATTTGGGATCTAGCAAATAATAATACCACGGAACAAAAGTGTGTGCAAACAGACTAAAGCTCACAGAGACTGGAGCTCAATCTCAGTGACCTATCCCCATCCTACTGGATGAAGCTAATCACCATTAGAAAAATAACATCATTCAGGGGCTAGAAGCTTTTGTAATAAAGTTTTTATCATAATACCTGCCATTCAATGAAATGACCAGGCCTTCTAGGACGCAAAATAAAATCAGAAAGAGTCAAAATAATGACCATAGAAACAGGTTCACAGGTAAACCAAATAGTGACGTTTTCAGACACAAATGTTAAAATAACTATGATGCAAGTGTGTCAGGATAGCCCTGTGGTCTGAGACACCAGACTCAAATAACTATGATGACTATCTTCAAGGAAACAGAACAAAAATGGAAAATTTCAGCAAAAAGTACATTTTGAAATCTCAAAGAATTAAAATATAGTTCAATAATTAAAGATATGTAGTGACTATAATCAATAATTAGGGTTTACAAAGACTAACTAGTACAAAAGGAGAAATGAAGCTGACATGAGAGATAGAAAGACAATCAACAGACTAATAAAAAGACTAGTTTTAAAGATGAAAATCAAGAAAAGTGTGCAAGTGACATCAAACACGGTGAAAAGATGCAGCGTGCATGTAACTGGAGTCATAGAAGAAAAGGAGAGAAAATGTGGCACGAACCATAAGTGAACAATTTTCTTTTTTTTTTTTTTTGATGTAGGGTCTCGCTCTAGCCCAGGCTGACCTGGAATGCACTATATAGTCTCAGGGTAGCCTCGAACTCATGCTGATCCTCCTACCTCTGCCTCCTGTGTGCGGGGATTAAAGGCGTGTACCACCATGCCTGGCTTCTAAAATTTTTAATACACATCAAGCCACAGATTTTGAGAACCCTAAATATTATAGCATGTCATCCTAAATATCTCACAGCAAAACTCTTAAAATCCCAAAACAATAGTATCATTTAAAATAACCAATGTGCCCCCCCTTATTTAAAAATAAGTAACAATAAAACCTGGATAAAATTTCTCAATATAAGTGATAAAAGAGGTTTTAAAAAGTTCTTCCATTTATTGTAACATATCAATGATGCACGTTGTAATCTAGGGTGGACTAAGAGACTAGCAAGAAACTACCTAAATACTACAGCACAATATGCTAATGCAAAGGATAAAAGAAGCATCCAGCAGAAGATCCAAACAGAATACATACGGCACAGATCTGGACTAACCAAATATATAAATAATTAGGTAAAACAATAAGCATACTAAAGTCTCCTGCCAAAACAGAAAAAAGTCGGACTATTGATAAATTCTAAATACTGATATTAATTTACATTATCCTAAACACAAACATAAAGTTTTGGGATTGGAAAATGATAACCCATGCCCAATTGTCTTCTTTAAGTGTCGTGCCAAGAGACCTCAGATGGTTAGGCTTGTACATGTTCTGGAATGTTATTAAAGTACTTGGAAACAGATGGGGCTTTCATTTAAGTCTCCTTAAGTAGGCCTAGCTCAGCATTTAGACTCCACTACCGAAGCAAGACTCTTTAGGGTTCCGGTCCTGAGGCTCCATGAACTATCAGATAATAAGAATGAACATTATTCCTGTCACATACGATGTCATAGATTGTGTTTCTTGCCTCACATAGTGTGGCTCCAAGAAGTTCCTGTGAATGCTGGATGAATGAATACTTCAGAGGCTTTCTGGAGATCTTTGTTCTCTCTCTCTCTCTCTCTCTCTCTCTCTCTCTCTCTCTCTCTCTCTCTCTCCCCTTATTTTCTCTCCCCTTCGTTATATCTTACATTTAGACTGTAATAAGTTAAAAAATACTATATATATAATATATATACATTATATACTCCCTAATAAATCACTAAAATGACACAAGACAAAGTTACAATTATAAATTACCAAAAGATAGAATTATAAAAATTCAATACAAATAGTAGCTGACTTCTTAAGCAAGTCTAATAAAACAATATATAACTAGACAATGCAATATGGCTAGGAATTCAAAGTTGGTTTAACATTTAAAAAAATGTAACTCAAGTCACCCTATTAACAGACACATAAAACAAAACAAACCACACCAATAGATATAAAAAAAACCTGACACAATTCCATGCCCAATTTTTATAAAATTTCTCAGAAAACTAGGAATCAAAACAAGTATCTCATACCACATTTAAAGAGTAATGGGGAATCAGATGGCTTCACCAGTAAGTTCTGGTATGCACTTAAGAGATGGGATTGGAGCTATAACTCACTAGTAGAGCGCCTACCAGGTATGATTTCACACACATGAAATCATATAATTCCAAGCCTACACAAACTCTTTCAGAGAAGAGAAAGAGAAACTACACTTTCCAAATTATTTATAAGCCAGTATAATCTTGGTTGTGAAGCTAATGAACAATAACAAGAAAGAAAAATAAAGTCAATCTCTCTAGTGATTAAAAAAAATCCTAAACAAAATATTAGCAAACAATGTATCACAAGGAACTTGAGCTGATTCCAGGAAATCAAAATTTGCTATTTGAAAATCTCCAAGGTAATTGTCCGTATTTTGCTAACTAACAGAATAAATACAAGAGAAAAAAGCTACATGAACACCTCAATAAATAAAAAAGAATCTTTGGATAAAATCCAACATTCATTCAATTCATGTATAAGGCTGAAAGGAAAAGAAGCTTAGACAAGCAGAGAAGGAAACATTAATTTTGTAAAGAACTACTTTTTAAAAGGTCTGCCACCAATACCTTTATTATGGTGAAGACTGAAGATGTATCCCTGACATAGGAATGTGGCAGTGACTGACATCCATTGTCACCTCTTTTATTTAGCATTGCATCATAAGCCCTATACAATACAATAGGAGGTGAATGAGGAGGATTTAATGATTGAAAATAAAGTTGTGATTTTGCAGATGAATTGAAAAAGAATATACAAACATTAGTACCACACGCTAACCAACTGTACCACTGGCACTCCAAGAATATAAAAATAAATTGATGGATATTAAAATTTACTTTAACCAAGTCAAGAAATTCATACTTTGATTTGATATACAAAAATTAATTGTATTTCTGACCGGGTTGAGTACTAGGCTATCCAGGGTCCCCTGCCACAAGGACTGATCCAGACGGCCCACGGAGGAGGGATATCAAGCTGATTGGGGATAGGGAGAGGGGCATTGGGGAATTGGGGATATCAACTCATTGTTTGCCCACTGAATAATGTAACTCATTATGGACAATAAATATATATTTAAGAAAAAATTAATTATATTTCTGTATAAAGCCAACCAATAAAAATATTTTAAGGATCCATTTCAATAACACTAAAACATAAAATACCTGAAAATATATTTAATATATTTTCTGGATGAAAATCCCACATACTGCTTGAAAATAAAGACTACTGATATGGGTGAAATAACGTACTTATGGGTGAAAAAAAAATCACTATTACAGTAGCAGCAATTCTGCCCCAATTGATATATAATCAATGCCATCCTAGCCAAAATCTGAACATATTTTTTATTTTGAGAAATTGATAAAATAACTAAAACACTTACATGAAGGTGCAATGAATGAAAATAGGAAGGAGACGTCCTGGAGAGATAGTTAGTCAGTTAAGTGCTTACCTCCCAAGCATGAGGGACCTGACTTTGGTTCCCAGTACTCAGGTGCACACTTGTAATCCCAGTTCTGGGGAGGAAGAGACAAGCAGATCCCTGGGATTATTGGGGAGCCAATCTAGCCTATGAAATGAGCACTGGACCAGGGACAGACCCTGTGCACAAAGAGAAAGGAACGCCACCTAAGCTGTGTCTCTTCATGCATGTCTACACATGCACATATACCCAAGCACACACGGAGCAGCATGCACACATGTACACATTCTTTGAAAAGCAAGACAATAGTGATGAAGAACAAGCTTGAATGACTGAAGCTACCAGGTAGTAAGATATAACACTAGAATAATTAAGATGCTTGTGAAATTTACATAATGCTCACCAATGTACAACTGAATAAATGAGAGACTCTAAAAATAGAGTCGCATATGCTGTCGTTTGACTTACCACAAAGGTAATATGATAGAACAGGGGGATATAGATAATCTTTTAACTAAATGGAGCTCATTTAATTGGATATGCAAGAAAGAAAAATTAATTTTGATCCCTGTCTCACGGCATACACAACAATCAATTTGAAGGAAGACAAAAAGTGAAAGATAAAACTACCAGTTCTATTTCTAACAGCCGCACACTGGGTGGCAGGGAATCCATTGATAGGAGATCGGGTGGAGTTCAGAAGAGTTAGTACACTAATGTTACGTAAGACAGTGGAGATGTACCTTACGTGGAAGAAAAGAAGTCCCTCAGAGAAGGGCATATGTGAACTGTATGATTCCATTCACATAAAGTGCAAAGATAGGCGAGCAAGCCTATACTGATGGAAGGTAGAACAGTGGTTCTGTGTTGTGAAGGTCATGACCAAGAGGCATGAGATAGATTTGGGAACACCTGCTTTCTCATCAGGATGGAGATTGGTGCTATGACACGTGAAGTATGTTAACTTGTACCCTGACGATTTTCACAAGTCTTTGTGTGAATTTTCGACTTTAATTTTTTTAAATCTGTAGCTTTTTTATTTTAAATATGTTTTATTGTCCATAATGAGTTACAACATTAAGTGGGCAAACAATGAGTTGTTATCCCCAATTCCCCGCTGCCCTCCCCTCCCCACTCCGCTGGATAACCTCCTCCATGGGTCGTCTGGATCAGTCCTTGTGACAGGGGACCATGGATAGCCTAGTATTCAGCCAGGTTCTCCTGGCCATGCCTCTGGATAATCTCCCCCACCACGGTAATTTTTAAGATGCTATTGCTATGCTTTGGATCTTAGCTATCCCTCGAAGGCCCACAGGACAAAGACTTGGCATTCTGGGAAGATGTTGGAACCTTTAGGAGGTGGAGCCTCTGAAAGGATTCTAGGACTCTAACCCCCCCCCCACATCTTTCTTCCCCTCTTCCTAGCCAAGAGTTGAAGCAATTTTGTTCCACAGCATGGTATGGTGCCTCACTACTGGCCCAAATCTCTGTGGCCAACCAATCATGGACTGGGACCTCCAACACCATGAGCCAAAGCACCCCTTTTCTCTTTATAAGTTGATTATCATGGGTATTTCTTTTAATGGCTAGAAACGGATTTACACACATCAAAATATTAAGTGAAAAAGAATTGCAAACCGCATCCATAGCATGATTTTATATATGTGAACTTATAAAACATATACCAAATAAATATATTACATATAATTACATGCTCCAAAATGTGAGCGATAATTATTCCTAACTGTTGATTTATGAGTAACTTTCATTTTCTTCTTTATACCTTTAGGTATTGTCTGGATATTTCCAAGAGGAATGTATTACTTTCATAAAAGCTAAAAATAATAAGGCCTTAAATAAAGATCTCCTTCTTAGCAGGTAAAATGCTATTGTGGTTATGTGTAAAGAAGAAAAGAGTCCTTATCTTCTAGAAATGCCTAATTGAAGCATTTACCGATGAAATAATATGATGTCGAGCAGGGGGTAGGGGGAGGTAGGGAATATAGACTTTTTAAATGCCCATATGTTGGTGATTGTTAAGGCTGAGTGAAGGTCCATGGGGATTCATTATACTCTTTCCTCCACCTGTGTGTGTTTGAATAATAAAATGTTGAGAAACAAATAAATATTCTTTCAGAAGCATAGAATTTATGCACGACTGATATTACTCATAGAAAAAGCTACGTAACCAGAGAGAGGTTGAATTATTAGAGAACACTTTCTCAGTGCTTAGTGGGAGGGGGCAGCTGGACCCAACCATGGGTAAGTCTTATGTGGACTTAAAAAATCTGACTAGAAGTTCACCTTTTCAGTCTGGAGAGATTGCTCAGTCGTTCAAGGCACTTGTTTGTAAAGCCTAATGGTCTAGGTTTGAAAAAAATAAATAAATAAAAGCCAGATGCACAAAGTGGTATATGGATTTCATATGCAGTGACAGAAGGCTCTCTCTCTCTTTCTCTCTCTCTCTCTCAATCTCCTTGCAAATAAACAAAATATTTTTATAAAGGAAGTTCACTCTATAGAACAATTGCAACTTCCCCAAGGAAGGAAATCTCCGATTGGATTTCAACCTGCCACCAATCGATACCAGAGCCAAACCCCACATAGACTCCTGAGTCACCACATCTGTCCCTTCTGCAAGAAGACCAGAAGGCAATCATGATAATCATAAACCTTGAAGCCTCTTCCTGCTGATGCTAACCTCTGTGCATAATAACAGTCACCAATCTCATCAGAGTTGCTGTGACCACTCGAAAGAGTTTCTCTAGATCCAGTGTGTTGACGTTCACTCATAGAAAGAGATCTGGGAGGGTCATCAAATCCTCACCTGAGATCTCAAGTCACTCCCTCCAACACCTGCCAGTGAGCCCAGTAGCACATGGTCTCCTGATGCAGGATGTGCTAGAATATGTAGTGTAGAGGGTTAAGTGGGGGGGTACTCCACCCTTACAACTATGGGGAAGTGGTCATCCACGCTGGGGTGGGACTGTCCAGTGATGTGGCTGCTTTGAGATCACCAGTAACCCTGCACCTATACACTCTAAATAAGCCAAATACACTGATTAGTTCACAAATTTGGACTTTGTTGACAGTACTTCAGGCTGCATTTAGTGCCATATCTGGAGGACAGGTGTTTGTTTAGGACTCCCCAAGAAAAGTTCAAGAAATACCTTTCAAGTGTAGGAGTGAGGTGTCAGGGAAAAGAGTTGGTCAGGTAAAATAAAGAAAATCTTATGAAATAAGAAAAGAAAAATAAATAAAGAAAATCTTATTGGCCTACCGGGAAAGTCAGGAGCTGCTGAGTTCTGGCCAGAGCTGCAGGCCCCAGGGGGCAATGAAGAGTGGGTCTGGGATCCTAGCTCTAACCCTGACTTCTGTCTGTTTCTTGTTTGACCCTGGTCCAGCCTTGATCTGAGCATGACCATACCTCAAACTGTCTCTTTGACTGAACTGTCTTTGACACTCTAGGACACCACAGTCTTTTCTTTAACCTCTTTTGGTTAATAGATCAAATTACTACAGCTGAATTTTCAACAAATTTCAAGTATAGGTCAAAGACCTTAATTTCTTTTTGAGAGGCTGTTCCATAGGAGGAAACAGGAAAGCAGATGAGAAACCTTCTCAAAATGGAAGAGACTACCAGTGCTTCCTCACAAAAGTCACACAAATCAACTCACCACCTAAAATCTATGCTTTGGTTTAAGGTTTTTTGTTTGTTCTTAAATTGACATGTAATTATTGTACATATTTATACAGAACAGTGTGGTATTTTGATACATGTACAAAATGTGTAATGATCAAATAAGAGTAATTAGCATATATCACCTCAAACACTCATCCTTACTTTTGTGGTGACAACATTCAAAATCTCCTCTAGCTAATTTAAAATGTACAATAATTCTTAACTCTAGTCATCCTGCTGTGCTATAGAACAAGGGAACTTTTTCCTCCTAACCATAACTTAATAACCACTAACCAACCTCTTCCTGTCTCCTCCTTCCCTCTACCCTTCTCTGCTCTTCTAACCATTGTTATGCTCCACGTCCATGAGATCAAATATTTTAGATTCCATATATGGATGAAAATAGGCCGCATTGGGCTTCTTGTGCCTAAATTCAGTTGCATTTGTGTTGCTGCAAATAACAAGATTCCATTCGTCTTATGGAATAACAAGAGCCCCATTATGTGTACATATCACATTTCTTTAATCCACTCATGTGCTCATGGACACATAGGTTGATTCCATATCTTGACTATTGCGCATAGAGAGGCAGTAAACACGGATGTGCAGGCATTTCTGTGGTATGCTGACATACATTCCTTCAGCCATATACCCAGGGGTCATACAGTAGTTCTGTTTTTAGTTTTATGAGACACTTCCATACCAATTTCCGTTATGGATATACAAGTTTACATCCCTACCAGCAGTGTATAAGAGTTCCTTTCCCCTGATGTCCTTACCAGCATTTGGTGTTACTCGCTTTCTTAGTAATAGTCATTCTGACTAGGATGACATGAACTCTTAATATAGGTTTGATTGGCATTTCCCTGATCATGAAGGATGTCTAACATTTTTTTCCATACATTTATCTTCCAGCTTTGGAGAACTGTCTGTTCATTTCATGCACTAAATCCATTTCATTAAAGTATTTGTATTGTAGATGTTTAATTGTTTGAGTTCTTTGCATATTTGAGATATTAATCTCATCAGATGAATTGCTGAACATTTGCCCATGCTTTTTATTATAAAGTTATTTGTGAATAATTAGATACACTGCATGAATGAGTCTTGTGGTGGTACCCCATTTCTCTCCTCCCTATCCCTATCCCACTGGGGGCTCTCCTCAGTGGACCCTGGACCAGTCTATAAGACAGGGGGTTGTGAGTCTCTGAGATAGGGGGTTGTGTATTTGCCCATTCTTATTCAGATTTTCCTCTGTAGAGTTGTTTGGGCTCCTTATGTGTTCTAAATGGGAAATCTCCTGTCAGATGGATAATCTGAGTGAATTCTCTCCCTTCTGTATGTGGTCTCTTCATCCTATGGATTGTTTCCGTGGATGTGTAGCTCTTTAGTCTGACGTAATTCCATCTGTCTGTACTCGCTTTGGTTGCCTGTGCTTTTAAGTCATAGCCAAATAAACCAAAGTGTCAATACAAATGTCATGAGGTTTTTCATTTAAGTCTTTTCTCTATTTTGAGTTTATTTTATATATGATGAGAGATAGTGATCTAGTCTGTTCTTCTGAATATGAACATCCACTTTTTCCAGAGTTATTATTAATCTTTTCCCCAATACATGTTCTTGGTGCCTTTGTAACAGTTAGTTATAAATAAATGGACTTATTTCTGGGTTCTTTTTCATTATTTTCTATTAGTCTAAGTGTTTTCCATGCCAGTACATGCTGTTTTGGTTACTGTGGCTTTGTAATACAGTTTGAAGTGGTGTGATGATTCCAGCTTTGAGATTCCTTTTCTCTTTCTGTGAAGAATTTCATTGCTATTTTCATAAGAATTACACCAAATGAATAGACCACTCTGAATAGCATGGACACTTTAACAATACTGATCGGGGGCTGGGAGAGTGGCTCAATGGTGGTGTGCTCACCCAGCATATTCTCTCTCTCTCTCTCTCTCTCTCTCTCTCTCTCTCTCTCTCTCTCTCTCTCTCTCTGAAGCTTCCTAACAAGCTATACAGAGACAGAACAGGCCATAAAATGCTTGCCTCAGAAACATGAGAATCTGAACTCATATTTTTTTAATTCAGGTATCATAGCCTGAACTTGTATTCCTAGCACTGGAAAGATAGAGACAGGCAGATCCCTGGAGCTCCCTGGCAAGCCAGCCTGGCCTACTTGGAGACTTCTCTGCTACTGAGAGACCCTGTCTCAAAGAAAGATGGATGATATATCTGAGGAACAATATCTGAGGTTGTCTCTGGGCTCTACATGCACACATATACATGTGTAACGGATACAGGTTAATTAATATTCGTAAGCAACACAGAGACAGAGTTTTGGAATCCCCTCCCCCCTGATCCGAGTTCGTGTCTTCTAATGCCAAAGAATTGTACACAGGGACAGACTTAAATTTTAATTACATATTTATTCTAATTTATTAATTTAGGAAAAGGGGAGTTGGATGGGAAATTCTCCCAGTCACCATGTGAGAAGTTACAGAGTTCTCCAGCCACCAGTGTGGGGAGAACACATGTCAGAGAGTTTAACAGAACTTATATTATTTAGCTAAATAAGCAGCCAAAGAAAAGATAACAGAAAGCTCCCATCATGAGAAAGAGAGTCATGAGAGAAAAAGTCTAGAGCCTGCCCGCCCCCCCCAGCCATTAGCTGGGGTAGGGGTAGGCCTTACCTTACTGAGGCCTGAATCAGCCATCCCCTCTACTCCATTGCCACAGGGAAGAAGAGAAAGGAATGGCTTTCTCTAGGGAAGAGAATTTAAGTTCTTCCCACGTGAGTCAGAGAGACAGCTGATTGGCTCATATTTGACCAATCAGTTTTAGCACCTAGGTTGTAGCTCTAATTAGACACCTCCCACTCAAGGGGAGGGGCTGCATCTGCAGAGGTCTGCCAGTCACATAACCATACACATGTGAGCATACACCTGCTCCCAGTGGCCAGGAGCTCACCACCTCCCTAGGGAAATGAGGTCATGCTTTCTTCAGCTACTGAAAGCCCTTCTTTTCATGGAGCACACATATTCCTGATGGCCTCTGCTCATGTCCTAGATGTACCCTAGGACAAGTGTGTCTTCTCTTGGTCACAGAACCCTCTGAAGAGCGTTAGAACACCTCTGCCACCCTTGGGCCTCCAGGTATTTTCATTTACTTTTGCTATTTCTCATAAGATTTGATGTTTCCCTCCCATTCCATCTTGGTCCATTGAAATTACTCTGGCTAATAAAGCTCACTGGCAACTAACAAAGGCTTCATGGCTTGTTGTAATATTTTTCTCTCTCTCTCTCTCTCTCTCTCTCTCCTTTTCTCTCCCATGTTAACCAGAGTATAAAAGATCATGTCTGAGACCTCATCCTCCGACATTCTAATGAGACTCTGGCCCCCCAGTGTTGGTGTTTCTCTCAGGGGTACACCTGGGTTCTCTCCTCAGCAGATGGGAACATACAAACAGACAGAGTGAAAGCATGGGCTCAGAAAGCCTTCAGAACTCCACAGACACTGCTGTGAGGCAACCTGTCTCCAGTTCATCCATGTCACCTTGGCCATAGGTACTATGGGAAAGTACAGGGGCAATGAGACCTTTCATGTAAACTATCTCCAGTGCTGGGAGTGGACACTGTGGACCTCTAACACAGGCTCCTTCTCTCAGGACAGCAGGGATGGAAGAACAGAAGCAAAGCTGCAGCAGTGTGAACTAGCTGATGGAATGGCACTCTGACTACAAGCAGGTGCTCTGCCTCCCACGACACTGCTGAGCCTCCTGCATAGGAAAGCTCAAGGGACGACAGCAAAGATGCCTGTATTGCCTCTTCTCCACTCCCCATGTGATCTGTGGGCAAGTATTGCCATTGAACCACAGCCAGCTCTGACCAGAATCCATGCCAGGTGAACCATGGGTGAGTGAGAGAGCCTCTTTCCTCCCTTGGCCTGGCTTTCTCACCTGTCAGCCATAGGACATAGGCCAGACAACCAGACAATGCCTAAGCCCACCACCTCCTTGGTACCCTGGTACCCTGGGTCTCTGGGCTGCAGGTGACCCAGGCATTTGGTAGGCAAAGCTGTTCCTGCCCTAATCCTCCCCCACCTGCTCTCCTGAGGACCTGTTGTCCCATCCTGAGAGAGAGAGAGAGAGAGAGAGAGAGAGAGAGAGAGAGAGAGAGAGAGAGAGAGAGAACTGTGCAATATAGCAAAAGGCCCATCTTAGCTGGGCTTGACACGAGCTTGGAATACAAGCTACTCTGAAGGCTGCGGAGGAGGTCTGACTTGAGTAAGTTCAAAAAACTTTTTGAGGGGGCTGAAGAGATGGCTCAGCAGTTAAGACACTCATTTGTAAAACCTAAGGACTCAAGTTCGGTTTCCCAGTGCCCACATAAAGCCAGATGCACAAAGTGGTGCATGTGTCTGGAGTTTGTTTACAGTGGCAGAAGCCCTGGCATGCCAATTCATTCTTCTCTCTCTCCCTCTCTCTCTCTCTCTGTCTCTCTCTGTCTCTCTCTGTGTGTATTTTTTCTGTCTGTATCTCTCTCCTTGCAAATAAATATTTTAGAAAACTTTAAAAAGCTTTGTGAGACCTCTGTCTCAAAATAAAAGTAAAAAGAGAGCTAAGGCTGTAGCTTAGTGTTAGATGCTTGCCTAGCGTATATGAGTGAGGCCCTGAGTTCAGCCTCTAGCACCAAAAAGAAAAGAAAAAAAGCCCCTCTCTCTGGTACTTGGCAGGTGTCTAGGGAAGGGATGAGAATTTAAGTAGTAGAAAGAGAATCTCTAATATTGCTTATGGATCAATTAGATATTTGCCTTTTGTGCAGGGTGGGATGAGAGGGCAAAGGAACTATTGAAGCCGATATTCCAACCCAATTAGGTGCTAATTTGAATGAAGCTCTAGTCCAGGATGCACCACAGACAGGACACAGGATCCTGCTTCCTTCCAGTCACGCTAGGCAGCACCCTGGTTTCCACTACAGACAGAGATGGCCTGGCAGGCAAAGGGGTGCCAGCTTCAGATGATGGGAAACACGATTCACTGACTCGGGCCCTTGAAGTGCAGGCAGACCGCAGTAAGTGGAGCGCAGGTGGTCATTGCCCTGAAACAGCAGCTATGCCCAGCTTGTGTAACCTGTTCACAGCCCTCAGCTAGCCTAGCTGGGGGCCCATTTCCAAGGCTGGGTGCCCATGTGGGTCACAGTTGACATTACCTCCTCTTACACTCCTCCACCCCTCTGTGTGTACTCACAAATTCCTCTTTATGGATCTGGGAGAGTGAAGGAGGCCAGAGAAACAGCCATTTCTATGTTAAGTGACCACATGCCGTCTTAGAGGAGGAAAATGCAACTGTGACAGGGTTCAGAAAGAAACTGGAGTCCTTCAGCCTTGAAGGCCAAGAAGAGAGACCTGGGGACACAGAGGCTGACTTGGATTTCGGCCCTGACCCTGGACTTTGAGAACCATCCGTCTAGGGGAAGAGCTGCTATTCTTAGAAATCCATGTCCCCCACTTGAAACACTGCTGTGTCCAGGAGTGGGAACAGCACCTGACCCTCTTAACACGGTGACAGCTGCTCATAGCAGCCTGCCCTCGCCTCTCTTGTAGAGACTCTTCTAAGAGGAGATCGGATCCAAAGTAAGAAGCAGGATCAGAACCCCGAAAATCTGCCAGGCTGTGTTCTTCCCTTATCTCAGTCTTCTCCTTCATGTGACCTCCCCCATCTCCTTCATGTGACCTCCCCCAAGCTCTTGTCATGTTTCTTTTGGGGGGGAAGGGTGTCTGTCTGGAGGATTAAGTCACAGTAAGGGGTGTGTGTGTGTGTGTGTGTGTGTGTGTGTGTGTGTGTGTGTGTGTGTGTGTGTGTATGGTGAGGCTAAGCTAGTTCTTTTCCTGGATGGAGGACAGACATGCTGTCTCTAGCAGGGAGAGACACCTCTGCTGGAGGCATGAAGGGACAATGACAGGTCTTCAGGTGAGAGAACAAGCCTTTCTTATACTCTTTAATGACAGGGAAGATTTGTAAGAGAGGTCTTCTATCAAGGGTGAAGGACTTGACCTAGAATATAAACTTGAACCTCACTATTTGGCTGAATCCAGAAAATTAGCAGAAAGAAAGCAATAGTAATTAGCCAGTCCCAACACATTTGGGGACACCTGAGGACTGGATAAAACAAGTGTCCCCAGATGTCTTCCTACTGCCCCACCAAGTGTCTGTGGGGTCAGTTACTTCTGGTGCCATAGCTTTTAAGGACAGAGTGAGGGTACAAGGAACACTGGACTAAACTACTAAAGGTAGGGTAGAGACAGCTCAGTGGGCAGCGAGCATGCTGTGTCAGCATGAGGACCTGAGTTTGGGTCCCCAAGACCCACAGAAAATCTTGAGCATGGTGGCATGTGGCTGTAATCCCAGAGTTGGGGAGGCAGAGATGGAATCCCTGGGGTTCCTTGGCTAGCTAGTGTGAGCTCTAGGTTCAGTGATAGATCCAGGATCAAAGCATAAGGTAGAGAGTAATTGAGGAAGATACCTGCCCCCCCACATTCATGTGCACGTATATCCACATGCATGAACATACACACACATTGAAACGTGCATACACATACATACATATGCACAATTAATTAACTATTGACTTTTTAAAGCACTAAGGATAGCCTTATTCCAGGATAGAAAGTTCAAAACAATATATGTCACCTAGGAGGAAGGGTGGTCTGGTGGGTTATCGCACCCTATAGACTTCGTTCCACAACATGGGCCAGTTATATGGAGCACACCAACATCTGGTCCTGTTAAGTACTTCTGGATGAATTACCTGCTGGTCCTGCCCAGTGTCCTGTAAATACTATGCAAACATTTTCCCCGTCCACTGGCTTCTTGCCTACTGTTATAACATCCAGTATCCTACAATTATGGAATTCCAGTTTTATCCATGAACATTATCACTAACAAAAACCAGGGCTTAGAAAGAGTGGCAGATTCCATGCTCCAACCATGGACTTGAACCCAGGTCCCCAGACTGTCTCAGCACTCCTTCCAGAGCAGCAGAGCTGAGGAGCTGGGCTGGGAGGAGCGAGGCCAGCCTCAGTCTACTCTTCCAGGCAGGAGGGCAGCAGGGCGGGCGCTGATGGATGCCCAGGAGCCCATGCCAGGACAGGAAGTTTCCCTGCAAAATGGAGCAGGCTGTCAGCATGCTGATTACCCAACCTTATTCCATCCCATAATAAATGGAGGCCCCGGAGGGCCAGGGAAGATGGGGTGGGGTGAGGTATGGAGCGAAGACTATTACGGGATTTTAACCTCCGTCTTCTCTTCCCAGGCCCCTGGAACAGCTGTTCGACAAAATGGATCTGTGCAGACAATCATTTTTGCTGCATTACTTAATATACAGTTGCTCTCGGCAAGAGATATAATTGACTTGCTTAACTAATCAATCTTTCTATAAGCATAGCTGCCTTTCCTCTCCCACTGGGGGTGGGAAGCAGGGGGAGAGGGTGGAAAAGAGAAATTACAAGGAGCAACCTTTGGCATGAATTACAGCGCTCTAACACCCAGCTGAGCTCTCGGAGCTGGGGGCGAAATGACTGCAAAGCTCTCCCATCAAGGCTCTTTGCTGGACCAGATGTGGTCCACAGTGGCCTGGGGTAACAGTGACCCCCACATGAGACGGAGGCAAAGTACCAACAGAGGTCAAAGGATCTGTGGCCCAGATGATCCAGCAATCATTCCAGAGATTGTCTTTGTGGTGATTAGCTCCATCTTTAGTCATAAAGAGTCCACAGCTCTCAAATTAAGTTACCAGGCCCTGGGTAAAAACAATCTCATTTGGCTAAGCAACAAAGCATCTCATGGCTCCCAAACCCCCACACACTCGTCGAAACTTGCTGGTGCCCAATGAGGCCTGTCTTGCCCACCATGCACAATGCCAAGCACTGAAGTTTTGCAAAAGAGAAAGAATTTCTTTCTCAAGGTGCCAATCATGAGGAGGCCTGATCCCCAAACCTCAAATCCACCTTCCCAAGGATGAGTCTTGGGGTATTTATGGGGTAAAGAAAGAGGGTAGCCTGAGGCATGAGAGATGACTGGAGGCAGGAAAGGGGGAGTGACCAGTGGTCTGCATATGTGCAGTCAGGTTTCATGGCTTCTTTGAGGAGGTACATTCACTAGTGCAATGTGAAAACGAGGCATGAGCTCACAGGAGCCTGTGTGTATCCAGACTGACAACTGGGAAGTCACCAGCTGTCTATGGACAAGTCTCTCCAGTGTCCAAGGAACCCTGGGAGAGAGGGGATGCTGACTTGCATGCTGTGTATCCTACTTTGCTCAAAATATAGTTGGGCATTCAATATAAGGTTAAATGCAGACTTAGGAAAGAAAACTTACAATGTTCAAAAGAACAGGTTTTTATCACTCTATAGATAGGAAGACTTTCTTTTGAAAAAAGATCTAGGACCCATGTTCAGTCTTGACCAGTGTTTTTTTTTAATTAATTAACTTATTTATTTGTTTGTTTGCAAGCAAAGAGAGACAGAAAGAAAAGAGAGAGAGAGAATGGACACACTAGGGTCTCTAGCCACTGCAAACGAACTCCAGATGCATGCTCCACTTTGTGCATCTGACTTTACATGGGTACTGGGGAATCAAACCCAGGTTGTTAGGCTTTGCAGGCAAGTGCCTTAACCACTGAGCAATCTCTCCAGCCCTTAACCAATCACTGGTATGTATGAAACTTAATAACATGTGATGGCCTAATTTATATATGACAAAGTTTGGAGAAATTGGGAGCATAGTATGTCCATCAGCAGGCTAGAACTAGACCTTTTTATGCTTTCACTCACACACAAATGCTATGTGCAAAGTCCAGCACTTAGATTCAAAGAGTCAATCAAACTAGTACAAAGGTTTTCTGCTTTGGCAGATATCCATGAGAAAAAGATTTTGGGGTGCAAGATAGTGTGGTGGGTTAATAAAAAGAACTCTTAAAGGGGCAAAATCCAATCCAACTGCCCCTCTGAAATTTCCTCAGTTGGACCCATGCCCCATTTAAAAGGAATGGAGGAAGAGAGTCAAGGACACCTGGAAATCTGCAAGCAGTGGTGAATGACAGCTAGTCTCCAAGAGGAGGCAGGCAGGCTGCCCCTAAAGGGGAGGGAAATTGGGGTTTCCCTGGCAGTGCTGACGTTGAAAAGGCAGGCTTGGGATCCAGAACAACCCAGCTCTCAGCTCCACTTCTCTTTACCCCACTTTCCTCACCTCATCTAAAACAGGTGGAACACTTCTTACCTCTGCAAGAGGAGAGAGACATAAAATGAACGTCAGGAATGAAAACCACAGCCAGACCAGGATGTTTCCAGAAAATTTACCTCAATGTTGGGAAACTTCCAGACCACTGTGATTACTTGGGGCTGTGAAGGTTATAGAAGAGGAAACTGTGTGTGAGAAGGGGTGACCTAAATTCAGAGAGTTAAGAAAGAACAAGAAGTGAAGCCCGGTCCATGTTGAGAAGAAGTGAAGCCCGGTCCATGTTGAGTGGAAAGACCAAGGTGGAGCTCCTTGTCAAGAGACTCACTATGGCTGGACACTGTGGCAGGATCTCAGCACTGGGTAATGGGCTGGACGTGACTCTGTTACTCAGAGTCTCCAAGAAATCTCCCTTACTTCCTGGCTCCAGTTGGGAAGCTGGTCAATTTATTTCTTACATAGGAAACTATAAGGAGCTTTAAGCCGAGTGTGGTGGCGCACGCCTTTAATCCCAGCACTCGGGAGGCAGAGGTAGGAGGATCACCATGAGTTCAAGGCCACCCTGAGACTACATAGTGAATTCCAGGTCAGCCTGAGCTAGAGGGAGACCCTACCATGAAAAACCAAAAAATAAAAATAAAAAAAAAGAAAAGAAAAAAAAAAAAGAATGGAGCCTTAGGGCTGGGGATTCAGCTAAGTGTAGTAGAGCACTTTCTTAGCATGCATGAGGCTCAGAGTTCAACCTCTAGCATTAGAAAAAAAAAAGATGGAGGTGCAAGGGTAGATGCCTGAGTGGATGAAGTGCTTGTCATACAAACATGATGCTTTAAATCCAAATCCCAGAAAAGAGCAGACACAGTATCTTGCTCGTGTGATGCCAGCGCTCCTATGGCAGGATGGGAGGTAGAAAAGCTCCTGGACATATGAGCCTGGCACATGCAGAGGTGAACAGCAAGAGAGACCCTGTCTCAAACAGGCAAGGACTAACACCCAGGTTGTCCTTCAGTCTATATATGTGTGCTATGGTATGTGTGTACCCACATGCATGTGCACACGTGCACACACACACACACACACACACACACACTGATATTAAAAGAAAATGATGGGGCATCAATAGGATTTCCTATCTGTAGAGGGATCCTCAAGACTTCCAATAACTCCGAGGCCAAACTGTTGACACCATCCATTATAAAGTGAGTCACTGCTTGGCCAGCAGAGCCAGTGGTCAATGAGTCTGGGTCAGTGAGAGATTCAGAGCTCAGAGTTCTGCCCAGGAGATCTGTTGGGTGGGTTTAGCTCTTGGCCCTCTAAGACATGGATGGGTACCAGTAAAAGCCAGGTGTCTGGGGGCTCCCAGGGGATAAAGAAGTGAGATTTAATTATAAGAGCCACCAAGCTCTTCAGGGGACTGGGGGTGTGATAGGAGGCTTAACACACAACCAGGTAGGAGAGTGACATTGTGGGAGGTCCAGCATGTCATTCAGCTTGGCCCGCTGCGACCCTAGTGAGAAGGAAGTAGTGGGACCAGTAAAAGCAGGGCAGGTGGGTGAGTGGGTGTGGTCTGGAGCCCTGGTAGCCCTGATGGTGTACCACCTGGTATCCTACTCTGGTTTGGCCTTGGCTTTGAATGACTGATGCTGCTTTCCTGCTCTCCCAGGGTGATCTTGGGCCAAGCTGCTTATCTCTTGGCACCTCAGTTTCCATATCTACAAAATGAAGAGCTGATCTGGGTGCCCTTAAACTCCTTTCCTGGTCAATCCTCCGATCCTTGGGGATCACTTAACTCTTCTAACAACCCACTGGGGTTGACAGGCCAAATTCTGCAGGTTACAGAAGATAAAAATCTAACAGAGGGGAGAAAAGGACCTAAATTCCCAGAGGTAAGAAACCGTAGAGATGGGATGGAAGCTCAATCTTTGGGATCCCAAAAGTGATGCACTTGGTGGCCCCTCCTCATACATAAGAAGAACCCACATGTGTTAACCCCAAGTCTCCCTTCTGCTTTATAGCTCACAGTGAGCAGAGTGAGGCTAAGAAAAGGGACAGGGCTGCTGAGGGTCAGGGTCAGGTACTCCCGGGTCCTGGGATTAATCCTCCATGGGCTCAGCTTCCTGCTCCTGGAGAGGATTGATCGGGGGGTTGATGCCATAAGCACTTGGCATTGTTTTGGCACATTAGCTACGAGCCTTCCTCTGCAAATGGATGTGATTTTTATGACATTGTTTATGGAGCTGGATATTCAAATTGATTCTCTTTTCCTTTTCCCAGAGCTGGAAGCAACAGAAACACCACAGCCACCCGCACCCCAGAGGAAGAAGCTGCATCTACCTCCCCCAACCCAGCAGACAAGGGCCCAATCTCTCTCTCCCCTACAAGTCCCTAGTGACACCAGAGTTCCCCATGCCTCACATCCTCACACACTCACTCTCATGAAAAAAAAAAAAAGACAAAGCAAATAAAACAGAACAAAGCAAACAGGAGAGACCATCCGGAGCATTCCATGTGGACCAGTCACCGGATCTGCTTTCCCAGTCCTCCACAGAGTGGCTTATCTCCTGTTAATCTCTGGGCAGGTGTCTTGCCATTAAATCAACAGGCTGCAGACATTTCCTTTATTCTCTTTCCTGCTCTCCCTCTCCTTCCTGACCAGGTTCTTACTAGAGGAGGCAAGCACTCCTCTGGAGCATATTTCAAGCAGAACACTATATTAGTTATTTTTTTTGTCATTGTGACCAAAGATACCTGATAAGAAGCAAATTAAAGAAGGTAAGTGTAAGAGGGGACACAATCATCAGAGCAGATGCAGCTGGCATGCTGCACCCAGTCATGCCCTCAGTCCAGAAGCAGAAAGAGACAAATACTGGTGCCCAACCAGCTTCCTCTTTTTGCCTTTTTATTCAGAATAGAGGGGCTGGAGAGATGGCTCAGCAGTTAAGGCACTTGCCTCCAGAATAGGACCCAGCCATGGGCTACTGCCCCTCCCCCACATTCAGAATAGGTCATCCCCCCTCATTTAAATTTCTCTGGAAATACCCTCACAGACAGGCCCCAACATGTGTCTCAAAGGGGATGCTTAACCTAGTCAAGTTGGCAATGAAGACTAATCATCCCAGGTACCACTCACCACCCTCCCACTGAGCCCCCAGCACCCAGAGACCTATATAGCTTGGTGAGTAACAACATGTTATCATCCTCCAATTCAACCCCATTCCCATCTGTGGTAGTTTTGAATAAATGTCCCCCAATAGAATTTATTATAATTGTGTTTATTAAATTGTTAATTGTCTCCAGGCTTCTGGCTGGAGGAAGTGTCACTTTGGCTTGGCCTCCTGGGATCATGACACCCTTTCAAAACTGGATGCAAAATTCTAGGGATACATATGCAAAACAGCAGCCGGATCCCAAGTCTGGCAATTCTGTTGTTTTGTGAATTACATGTTACAGTGCGCTTGCTTCTGTAAAAGGGAGCCAGCCTTTTTTCCTTAACTTCTCTTATTTCAATAAATACTTTCCTCCCCAAAATTGTGCCTGGTTTGGAGATTCATCCTAGCAACATGTGGCTGACTATGACACCATCCTAAGTGTCCAATGTACCTCTGGGGCTGGTAAAGGAAAATGAAGATACTACAGACTACCACTAGGAACTAGCTAGACCATGTGTCCTCTGTTGAAATGAGGGTTCCATGGAACACACGTGGAGAAACCCTGAATGATTTATAAGCACAGACAATTTATGATACTATAATCTAAACTTCTAAAATGTCACCCATGGTGGTGGTTTGAATCACGTGTACCCCATAAACTTATGCTAGGTCCTGAATGCTAGGTCCCCAGCTGGTGGCAATTTGGTAATTGGAGCCTCCTGGAGACAGTGTGTTCTTGGGGGAGGACTTATGGGTGTTAGAGCCAGCTTCCCCTTGCCAGTGTTTGGCACACTCTCCTGCTGCTGTTGTCCATTTGATGTTGGTCAGGAGGTGATGTCCATCCTCTGATCATGCCAGTGTTTTCCCTGCCATCGTGGAGCTTCCCCTTGAGTCTGTAAACCAAAATAAACCCTCTCCTCCCATCAGCTGCTTTTCGTCGGGTTCTTTGTGCAGCAATGAGAAGTTGACTACAACTCCCATGATGGCTGAAGATACATACAATTTCCCTAGGGCCCAATGACATGCATCAAGTGTATTAAATCTCATCTGTGGGTAACTGGAGTTCCTCTTCTGCCATTCACCCAATGAAAGGGGAAAGGATTTACGGTCTGCCCTTGAACCTCAGTTCTACTGTTGGTCATTCTTCTCACTGATCTTTCTACTACCATGGGCTCTTAAGAACTAGGTTCAGGTCCTGTCTCTGCCACTTACATCTCTGGAGCCTTGCACACATCACTAATATCCTCTCAGCTTTGAGGTGACATGCAGAATTGTGAAATGGCTCCCAAGATTCCCACATCAGATAGATGTACTCTGTAGGTCCCCTTCCCTTGAGTATAAGATATCACTGAGCAAATTGGATTAATAATCATCTTGTTTTGAGTCCATCAAAAGGGAGATCATCTTGAGTGGGCCTTCCCTAGTCAGGCGAGATCTTTCTAAAATGCCAAGGAGTCAGAAAGTGAGAGAATGCTCTCCTGACAGCCTCAGTGGAGTGGGGATGGCATAGAGTGCAACATGCTGTGGATTGCTACAGATAGAGTCACTTGGCTAGGAGACGAGGAGCAGTGGGTGACCTCTAGTTGGTGTCTTAGCCTTTTGTATTGCTATTACAAAATTCCTATGGCTGGATAGTTTATAAACAAAGGAGTTTGGTCTGGAGGAGCAAATTCCACAAACATGGACCTTGCATCTGTTTCGTGGGCAGCATCAGAGCCTAGTGGGAAAGGGGAAGGTGTGTCCACAGGAAACAGGGGGAAGCTGGGCATGGTGGTGCACACCTGGAGTCAAGGGTGGCTTTGGCTACATATGGTGCCTGCTCACATCTGCTCAGTCTCTTCCTCCTGCCTTTCCAGACTATCCCTCCATGGAGCAGAGCAAGGTCAAGCCATCATGTGAAAAGAGAAACCTCTTAGCACCAACAACAGACCTGAGCTCCTGGAGGTAGTAAGATCTCATCAACAACCAGTGTTTGAATGAGCTCCTGTGCTGGAAACTCAATCCTCAAAGTGATATGTTAATGGTATTTGGAGGTTGGGCCTTTGTGAGGTAATTAATATTACATAAGGTTATAAGGGTGGAGCCCAAGGATGTCATTAATGGCTTTCTAAGAGGAAGAGAGATTTGAGTCAATTTGCTCTGGCTAGCCTATGGTGCCCATCACCACGTCATGGCAGATGCTTAAAAGATACCAGCATTAGAACCATGAGCCAAATAAATTTAGGTTGTGTATAAATTATTTGGTCCCAGGCATTATAATTATAGTAACAGAAAGCAGACTAAGACACCAGGTTTTCAAACTCTACTCACCAGAAAATCAATGGTCAGGTTCACTAACAGTCAACTATGATTTCACCCCATAGCAAGCATTGATTTTGCACCAACCACGTGCTGAGCCCTTGTTAGGTGCTAGGAATAAAACCTCATCTTTGTATCTAAGGAGTGCTGTGCTACGGCTACAAATAGATGGTGACAATAATAAGATTTCCATCAGAGACCCAGCCTCAAATTGGAATTCCACAGGTCTATTTGTCTGTATCAAGGGAGACACAATGACTATTTCTTTGAAGTGGACTTAAATGCCCAGTTATAAGATTGTCAAGAAGTCTATTACCAAGGCTGCTCCCTAATTTTAAAGCATGAGCCACCCAGCTAGGGAAGAACACGGGCTGCATGGGGACTAAGTCCCTGAGTCCAGAGGACCAGTCATTCCAGACATGGAGGAGATGGTGACCACAGAGGACAACATTAAGTTACAATATATGAAAACACTCCCCCCTCTCCTCACTCTTCATAAAACCTAAACAAAAAACATCAAGGATTGGAGAGATGGCTCAGTTGTTAAAGGCACTTGCTTGCAAAGCCTGATGTCCTGTGTTTGATTCCCCAGTAACCATGTAAAGCCAGATGCACAAAGTGGCACATGTGTCTGGAGTTCATGTACAGTAAGTAGCAAGAGGCCCTGAAGCATCCATACTCACTCTCTCTTTGTCTGCCTCTTTCCCCCGTCTCTCTCTTTGAAATAAATAAGTAAAAATTATTTTAAAAATTTTAAGTCAAAACTTGTGTAGCAGATTCAGAGATTCATGTCAACACATCAGTCAACAAGTGAAAAGTGACTACTGAGTGCTTGCGGCTGGCAGAGGCAGGGAGGTTTAGAAGTTTGAAGAAAGCAGTCAACATCATCTCATTGAACAAAGACTTGGAGAAAATGGGAGTGTTAGCCAAGCAGGAAACCAGGAAAAAAAGATTGTCAGGCAAGGGAAGTGTTAGAGCAATAACTTCAGGGCAGTGCTTGTCCAAAAGCAAGACCAGTGAGTGACAGAATCTGAGGGAAAGTCCCGGCTTCAGTCTGAAAGGAACAAGGAGCCACTGCTGGGTTCTGAGCAGAGGAGTGGCTTGATCTTCCTTAAACTTTGAGGGGATCTTTCTGGCTGTCATACTGGGAATCGAAGATAAAGGCGGAATCAGGGAGAGCTGTTAAGAGGAGTAACTTAAGTGTGTGGTGAAGGTGGTCCCAACAAAGGCAGGGGCAGCAGGCGCAAGAGAATCAGTCAGATTCCACGCTTTACTGAAGAGCAAAAGTAGAGCATTTAGTTACCACGTGGATGGACGGAATGTGTCAGGGAACAAGAGGCAGCTAAAGTTTTGTCCTAAGCAACTGGAAAGTTGGAGCTGTCTTCAATGGGAGGGAAGGGGAGGGCAGATTCAGAGATTGGGCAGCGGGGCAGGAGTTCTGTGGGAGAGCTGAGAAGTCTATCGAATGCAGGGAGAGTTTGTGCTTTCTGATAGGTCGGCACAGGTGCACTGAGGTGGTGAGCCTCAAATTCAGAAGAGAGAACCACACTGGGGCCCTCAGGATGCAGCTGAGATTTCAAGGCTAGGGGACCCAGTGACAGAAGATGACCAGAGTAAGCCCTGGAGGTCACAGTAAATAAGAGTGGAGGAGAGAAGACAAAGGAGGTGAGAGCTATCTGGGAAGAAAAGGAGAAAACTGGCACCACCCACAGCCTAGCATCACTTCAGGATTGGGCGGGATGCAGCCTGAATTCTGTCCACTGAAGGGAGCAAGGAGGAAGTCACTGGGAGCCTTGCTAAGAGCAGATCCACAAAGGGTGGTGGAAGGCTTCGTTTGGTATTGCCAAGTCTGCTGAGAATCTTATAATAACAAGAAAGAGATAGAACAGGACCAAGAGAAGGATTCATTAACATAGAAGAGTGTGAGTTACATGTTTACATGCAGATGGGGTGATGATCCAGTAGAGACTGAAAACCTGAGTCAGTGTAAGAGCAGGAATAATGGCTTGGGGGCGAGAGGAAGGGGACCTGGCTTCACACAGTCACACTGACAGCTCCTTGGTGGGCAGTGTGGCAAGGCTGAGCACAGAGGGCAGATGCTGGCCTGTGAGGAGGCACAGTGCTAGCTAGACCCTTGTGGCAGGCTTTGATTGCTTCAGTTTTCTCAATGAAGTAGGAAGCAAGCTGGGAATGAGGGTAAGGGGAGAAACCTGGGTATGCCGCCCTGATAGGGTGTTAAGACATATGATTGTCAACGAATTCTGCTTTGTGTCAAGAATTGAGCTGTTGACATGCATCATTTTCACAACCCCAGAGGTTAGATATTAGAAGCACTGGAAAGATGGGGAAGTGAGGCTCAGAATGATTAGGTAAATGTCTGATAAGGCAGAAGCCAGGATTCATAAGGAGCCCAACTCACTGCAAAGGCTGTGCCTCTGCCTAGGGTGGTGTGGAAGGCAGAGGCAGGAGCTGGTAGGTAGAGGGGAAAAGAATACATTCCCCACCC
This sequence comes from Zapus hudsonius, assembly GCA_004024765.1. Taxonomy (NCBI): domain Eukaryota; kingdom Metazoa; phylum Chordata; class Mammalia; order Rodentia; family Dipodidae; genus Zapus; species Zapus hudsonius. Next base: position 64,740 of record PVHP010003270.1, read on the forward strand.
CAAGTCAGCGAAGGACAAGGGGAGGAGCTGACTGCCTGCCTCAAAGATCCATGAACAAATGAATTAATCAGTGGGTTGCTCAGATGTTCGTCACACCTGCCAGGTCCCTTTGCGGGGTTCTTACTATGTTTTGCACATATCTTAATTAAAGACTGTATTTCTCACGGCCTATTAAACTCCATTATCATGTACCTCAGGCTTCCCTCGATTCCACACACATCAAGAACAACTGAGAAGAGTTGTTATTTCTATATGAGTTCACTGTTGGCTATTGTCAAAAGTCAAGTGCAACTCAGTTGGTCTTGAAACCACACAGATGTGTTACAGTGTTGGAGGCCAGCAGTCCCACACATCTCACTGGCTAAAAAAAAGGTGCCTATGGAGGCTCTGGGGAAGAATGTGTTTCCTTGCCTTCCTCAGCTTCCAGAGCCACTGTATCTCATCCCTGGGCTGTGGTCTCTTCCTCCATCTTCAGAGCCAGTAATGCATGCTGGGTCCTTTCCACGGGGAATCACTCTCACCTCTTCTGCTTCCTTCCTCCACTGGAGGAATCATTGTATTCACATTGGGCCACCCATACAACCTAGAACACTGTTGTGGTCAGCTTTCTTGTTGATGCGCAGAAAGAACCCAAGCAAAAGCAGCTTGTGGAGGAATGGGTTTATTTGGCTTACGGACTCGAGGGGTTCACACCATAGACATGGCGAGTATTGTGCTACTATCACAATGGCTTCAGTTTCTAGTTCACAGTCTGCACATGTCACCTCTCTGGAAGGAGCACTAGCCTGTCTTCCTATCCTATCTTTATTCCATCATTCACTCATTCATTCATTCATTCACTGGGCTTTGAGAACTTAGCCTGGAGAGGGCTTTTTTTGTGTGTCCCCTGCAGAGTTTTTTAAATGGATGCACCATGTCACCTAGAAATCTTACAGAATGAGTGAAAGGAAAATGAGTTTTGCTTCTAATCCACAGTGTGTTCTAGAAAGGTGTGGAGGTAGAAGGAGAGGGCTCGGGAGGAGGAGGGGAAGTGGTCCCCTCCTGTCCCTAGCCCCTTCTCTTCTCCTTCTTTGGCCAAGATACAATAGATGCAGGAATAAACCCTCGTGAATGGTGGGATTTTGCCCGACAAACTTTGTTAGCAGGGCCATTTAAATCATTCTAACTGCTCTAGAAACACTCCATTAAGTTTCCCACTGAGGGATGCTAGGGAAAGGGAGAGGAGAAATTGAGGAGAGACTGGAAGAGAAATGCTGCTACAGACCTGCTGTTTGGCTTCTGCAGCCTCTTGCACAGTTTGCTTAAAACAAGGAGGCAGGGAGGGAGACAAGGGCAGGAGAGAAAACAAACAGATAATGTCAGGTCCTGCCATTAGAAATGCAAAATTCATTAGAAAACATTGATTGCAAAGAATTGATTTGATTGTCAGACATACACTACATCCAAGGGAAAAAAATTTATCTATTATGATTCAGAATTTGTTAAAAGAGAAGAGAGAAAGGCACAGAGCAAGGACATGCTGTGACAGTTGCCTATTTTAAGAGACACAAGCCTGACCTGGGAGCTGTCCCCCATGATGACCATCTCATGGAGGGATTAATGATTTGTGGGTCCCAGTCCTGGGACCTGCAGTCTGTCTGTGTACTCTTTAGAGCAGCACAGATCTTTGAATGTGACTCTGGGCTGCTAGCTGCTTTCCCTCAGGGAGTGCAGACCACTTCCCAGCCCTCGCCTTACACTGTCCCTCTCTGTTTTCTCCCTCCTCTCCTGCAGTGAGCTTGCATAGCAGAGTCTGTAGCTCAGAAGAGAACAGAGGGTTTTGCCTGAAGGACATCTTGCCAAATGCCGCCCCATCCAGCTGCCTCTCTTTGAAGAAACTTGCTAAGTTTCCTTCCACTCCTGCCTCACACCTGCCTGTGATCCTGAGCCTCGTCCCCAGTTCCAACCTTCTCACTGTATACTGCCACCTCTCACTCTGTCACATCTAGAAACGCTGGATCTTTTCTGTTTAGAATTAGGGTATGTTCCTTTTGACTTCTGGTCATGACTTCACCTTCACCATCAACATGGATTCTCTAGGGAAATCTTGACTTTTCTCTGTCTCATCTTTCTAGCCACCGACGAAAGCCAGCCTCCTCTGCTGATCGCAAAGCTGTCTTTCCATCCTCTAAAGCTGCTTGCTACTTTCCATTTGATCACTGAGCATTTCTTCCAGCTGTCTCTGTCTCCATTCCTGTATATCTGTTCTTCTATCTTCCATCCTCCCATCTTTATTCTCATGTGGCATGCTTTTCCTTTTCTCTTCTGTTTTGGAAACATCAACCACTACCTTTGTTCAGGTCTGCTCCTTTAATTCCTTGGACTGGACAGCTAGTAGGATGAGTGACTATTGCAGACAGTTCCACAATGCTGGCATAAGCATTGAACCAAACACAGTTGATGGAAGGAAGGGGTTTATTTCAAGCTTACAGATCCAGGGGAAGTTCCATAAATGGTGGAAGAAGCTGCTTTTATACATCCAAGCAGAGAGAAACAACCGAACAGCCAGCAAACCTTTTGGCTGAAATTCAGATCTGCCCCCAGTGACACCTTAGGGCTAGACTCCAGTATCCCCCCATCCCCACCCAGAACACCTCCTCCAGCCAGGTGGCTGGAGACCCAAGTTCAAAACACCTGAGCCTATAGGAGACATATATTCAAACCACCACAAAGACCTTCCTCATTACTCAGATTGGGCATTTCCCCATATGAAGCTTTTGGACTTCTAACCCTAGATCCCTTTTGTAAAGTGAGAGTGAAAATAACAACTTACCCCCGCCACACACACACACATACAGATCAGAAATAATCAATCACTCTTAGTCCTAGTGTGATAGTTTATATTGATTGTCAGCTTGACAGGACCTGTGAGACGTTAAGTTAGTCTCTGGCCATGTCTAGATTAATTGAGGTGAGAAGACCCACCTGAACTGTGGGCAGTACCGTTCACACATCCTCACCTTTAGTCCAGGGGAAGACTGCCTTCTCTCCTACCCACTGCCTGATTGCTTCTCCACCCTCATTTCCCATCTCGCTATCCAAAATAGACCTTTGGTAAGAAACATAGAGGGGAACAAAAATCTTATGATTTGGGTGACTGGGAAATATGAGGGTTCTCACTCTCTGCTCCTTTACTTTTCAGGGAGCACTCTTCCTCCCAAAAACACCACCAAGCCCAGCTTCGAGACTCCTCACCCAGGTCCTGGCCCTGCCCCTTCTTAATATCCAGAGCTAAGTCTGGTGTTGACTTTATTCAGCCATCCATGTCTCAGCCCAAACCTCTGCTAACAGATGGCAACTTATTTCATCAAGTCTAAGATGCCATCATTGGTAAAACGCAGCATCACTTGTCAGTTTGTGTAACATTAAGAAGGTAAAGCACTCTAACATAAACCAGGATGCCACAGCATCCATGGTACGATGCATCCAATGACGGCCATGCTCCAATGTGAACAAACACAGAACCAATGAAACACAAACACTTCATCCATTGACTCCAGCTCCCGACCCCACCATGGAACTGAGGTCTGTTTGCTGGCTGTGTCTCTGGAACTGACTGAACTCAGGAATTCTGCTTTCATCTCATCCTGTGACTCCTGACTCCCTCTAGCAATTTGGTGCAAAGAAAAAAGAAAAGGTCAGCATGAGTTCTGGTCAGCAGTGGCCCACTGGTTAGTGCTCCAAGAGTCAAAGCCTCTGATCCCAGTGATGACGTGTGGCGGCAAGCTGATTCCATCCACAATCTTAAGTAATGATCTCAAAGCACCAGGAGTAAAAGCCAGTGATCTTGCTGAAAAGTAAAAAGTATTTCTGGAGCTGGTGAGATTTCTCAGTGGTTAAGGTACCTATAAAGCAGAAAGACCTCAGTTCAACTCACCAGTGCTCATGTAAAGCCAGATGCACAAGGTGGCGTATGGGTCTGGAGTTTATTTGCAGTGGCTGGAGGCCCTGGCACTCCCGTTCTCTCTCTCTCTCTCTCTCTCTCTCTCTCTCTCTCTCTCTCTCTCTCTCTCTCTCTCTCTCTTAGACAAAATATTTTTAAAGTATTTCTGAAAGAAAAGTATTGCTACTCTTAGCCTTCTCCATGTTGATGAGCTGGGCTGGGGAAAATCATGGAACCAGATGGGCTGAAGCAACAGAGAAGACCTTCAGATAAAGCATCATTGCACAAGCTTTGCCACCATGTGGGGGAGGTAACAGGAAGCACATCTGTCTGAACAGTATTTAGAACAGGTTACAGACACTATAACCAAGCACTGGGCCGAATGCTAGAGTACAGTGAGAACTATGACATGATCCCAGACTTCAAGCTTCCTATCTCAGTCACATGTGAAAGGACTCTGACATGACACTGTTGTGTAACTATTACCTCTAAAGCTTCACTCACCAGCTTCATGAAATTCACCAGAAACTTATAAAACTGAGTATGCTCCTAGAACCTACAAGAATCCTTAGGCCCCTCTTTCCCTGGGGTGATAGAAACAGTAAATCTTGCTGGAGAAGCGGAGATTCTTCAGCAGAGTAGCCCTGCAAGTTGTACAGAGGAATGTGATGATGCCGCTTTTGTGAGTCAGCACCTAAGCTAGGGTTGCTGAGCCACTGATGTTCCTATAAGGAAGCCTTCACTCATGCCTCTGGGAGGAACCCCAGTAAACTCATTGATTGGTTCATCCAGTCAGATTCTGGTAAAATTATTTCTTTAGTGTGTGATAGACAGATCTGGGGTGAGCATAAATAGACTCACCAAGGAGAAGACATCCAAGTGTAAGCGATGACCTCTTTCCTGTTGGAGGCTGGAGTGACCGTGAAGAAACACGTCAAAGAAGAAGTGAGAATAAGCAAGAGGAAATTGACAAGCCAAGAAAACAAAAGGTATTCCAGGCATAGGAAAAGGTATGAATGAAGAAACCCAGGGATAGATCAGGACCATTTAGGAATAGTTCCTGTGGGCTGGTATGAGTGGAGCATTGTGGGTAGTGAGGGATGATATAGCTGTGACAATTATGAATTAATGTCTGGCACTAGCATTAGGAGTCATGGAAGGTGTTTGGTCAGGAATGTGCTGTGCCTTCCATGCACGCAGGCAGCGTCGTGAGTGCTGAGAACTGCTAAGTGAATAGGTTTCAGTGGATCCTGGTCCCTGATCTACTCAGAGCAGGTTTTCTCATCTGCTCTGCCCCTCCCTCTACTTCCAGCAGAGTTAAAATTCCAAGAATGGCAGAGAAACACTCAGGGGGCTATCTTGGGGAAAATCCTCAGAAACATTTAATGAGAATGGCAACACTAGCCAAGCAGGAGCAACAGAATCTACTCACAGCGGTGGCTCATGGGCTAGAGTGAGGAGAACTCAGTGAGAACCATTAGGGAAGAGGAAGGGCCTGGAGCTGGGAGAGGGCTTGAGAAGGGAAAGCCAGCCATGAGTTCTGGCCAGCGATGGCAATGGTTAGTGCTCCAAGAGTCAAAGCCTCTGGTCTTGGAGATGATGTGTGTGGGCAAGCTGATTCCATCCGCAACCTTAAGTGAGGCTCTCAAGGCACCGGGAGTAAAGGCCATTGATCTTTCTGAAGAGTGAATTTACTCAAAAGATATCCAGAATTGCTATCATGGGCACACCCATTCATTTTATCGTACACTGCAAGAATAGTAACCATGGTGACTGGGGCTTCCTTCTGGGATTGGACTGCTTCAGGTGACCCCAATCTGTACTATTCCGGATTTGAAGATAGGACCCGTGAGAAGGGCTTGGGGAGCTTTTACTTGAAGGTCATTTCCTGAAAAAGAAGAGACAATGAATTAATTAAAGTAATGCTAGCTGCTGTAACAAATAAATTCAAATCTCAGTGGTTTAATCCAATGGAAGTTTTTTTTTCCCCCCTCTCATTAGGGACTACTCTGGTTAAGTGTCGTGTAATGTTCTAGACTGATAAGACTTTTCTACTAACAACATATGGCTACCCTAGGGTCACCTTGGGTGCTGACCTACAATGAGCTGAGTGAAAGATTGAAAAATTGTGTGCCCAGGACGCTCTTGAGAGCAAGGCTTGAACCGCTTCTACTCAGTTCCGTGGCCCATATAAAGGAGAAAGTGGTGTGAGATCCTTGCCTACACAGGTTCTTCTCCAGGACAAATCACACTGTAGAAGGGAAACACCAGTCTCTGGTATACAGCTGGCTATCCACCCCTAAGAATAAGTGTGAGAAAGAACACTGGATGTGGATTCCCAAAGTGCTCTAACACAATCCAACTCAGTGACCTAATGTAAGTCCCTTTCCTCCTAGGCTTCAGGTTCTCTGTTCCTGAAATTGGGGGTAGGGGGAGTTCCAGCAAGTTTTAATCATAATGCTGAGCTTGAGGCTACACTGTAGAAAAGGAACAGTTATCTGAACCCATAGGAAGTTCCCCCTAGTGAGCTCTCCCCTCCCCCGCCTCCCACCCCAGGCATGGAGTCACGCTGCTTTAGAAAGATGTAGCAGGCTACAGCCTCACTCTCCACCTGACATACAGATGGGACCCCAGAGAAGCTGGAAATTGAACAGTGCCCACAGGAGAGGAAACATGAAAGGTTATATGATTTGAGCCTGCATGGGGGTCCAGGTGACCTTTCCTTGAGTGAAAAGACACAGGCTGCTGGTTCAGTGACCAATAAGGCAGTCAACGCCAGGAGCTGGGCTGCCCCCAAGGACGACAAGGATGAGCAGGAGGACTCGTGCTGCCCAAGTCATAAAGGTAAGCATGTGCACGCAGGCAGGAAATGTCAGAACTGTGCAGAAACAGAAACACAGTCCACCTGTCACCACAAACCCACACAGCATTCACATGGCTGGATACCCAGTCAGGTACACGCCATTACTGAAACACATGGATGTGCACAGATACATGAGTGCCCATATATGAATATACACAATCAATACATCTCCGCTTAGGGCAAACAAGAACAGACTTACACAAGCAATTAGAGTTTTCTGCACTTAAATACACTCAGAGGGACATTTGGATGTCACACCAGAATTTAGGATGGATAAATAACTAGGTGTATAAACTTGCTAAAAGATAGACTTGGCATTGATTTATTCACATAGGTGTATACATAGTTTCCAACAGACAGAAATCTACTCAGGAATGCATACACAGCAATACACAAATGAAGTCATTTACACAACCAACATTGCATGCACATACACATATACATAGAGCACACATACATGAGCATCTCACTGCTAACCACATATTCTCAGAGTCACACAAACAGGAACTGGAAACTTACCTTGGTCATGGGTTTTTGTCCTAAGTAAGTCATATTCTCTTTGGGCTTCTATGTCTGTGATGGTTTGAATACGTGGCTCCATAGATGCAAGCATTTTTTTTTATTGTGATTGAACTTACACCTTGAGTCTCCAGTGGACAGAACCCTGCTGGGGAAGAGGACATGTTCCTGGGGGTGGATCTTGAGTCCAGCCCTACTAGATGTATTCAGAGCCAATTTTGAGCTCTGGCTTGCAGCTTGCTGCTTATTGTGGTTGATTCCCTGTGCTTGGATCTGTGGAAGTGAGCCAGCTTCTTCTGCCATGATGGAACCTCCCCTGGACACTGTAATCCTGAAATAAACCCTTTCCTCCCATAATCTGCTTTGGTCAGGTGTTTATCCAGCAATGTGAAGGTAACTGCATCAGTGTCCTTTTTAGTAAAATACGGAGGTTGGGCAAGAAGAGATCTCTAAGTATCAGTCCAAAACTGGCTAATAAATATCTATTATTAAACTGAAAGCTGTGGCCCATCCATGAGCCGGGATGTATATTACTGTTTCTATGTGATGACTGGGAGGCATGTAGGTGACTCTCATGCACAGGCAACTGATGATGCAGGTATCCAGGACTTGAGATCAAGCAAGGGTGGTGCCAGAGCTCCCTTTAAAGAGGCCTGAAGCCAGGTCTGTGGCTCAAGTTTGTAATCTTGGTATTTGGAAGGCTGAAGCAGGAGGATTACATGTTCAGGGCCAATCTGGATGACTTAGCAAGACCCTGTCTCAAAAATAAAACGGTGGATCTAGGGAGATGACTCTGCAGTTAAAAACACTTGCTTGCAAAGCCGGTCAGCTTGCGTTCAATTTCCAGGCTACCCATATAAAGTCAGTTGGGCATTTGTTTGTACTGGCAAGAGACCTTGGCATGTTCATATACATTGGTACAAATAAATAAATAAAAATTTTTGAAAAAATAAAATGTTTTAAAAGGAGGGATATAGCTTGCTGGAAGAGTGCTTGTTCAGAAGAGAGAGACAGAGAGACAGAGAGAATGTGAACAAGAACAAGAACACTCACCTTGGGCTATCTCAACTGGCAGTCCAGAAGGTGAACCAAATGGCCTGCCATCCCTTGGGAGGTGCCACGTTAGTGCACGCCTTCCAGCAGCCACAAAGTGCAGCCTTCAGAGGGCAGGGTCTTAGTGGAATTGGGTAGAAATTGTGGGTGGAAGAGTTCTTCTAAGTTCAAGATATTTGGAGATGAGTAAACCCATCCAGGAATCTTCCAGAAAGCTACAGTCACATGGGGAAGTCCAGACTGGTGACATACTATGATCTGTAAGAAAAACCCTAGTGACAGGCTAGATGCTGGTCCCTCCACCAACACAAAGCCCACAGCAGCCCTCTGGCTTTTGGAACTCCATAAAGTAGCCTTAGAATCTCTCTCTCTCTCTCTCTCTCTCTCTCTCTCTCTCTCTCTCTCTCTCTCTCTCTCTCTCTCTCTCTCTCTCTCTCTCTCTCTCTCTCTCTGCCTTCTGCTGTCAAGGGGTGTGTAGCTCCCTTCAGGACAGTGCTGCTAAGATCTGGGAGGTGAGCTTATACATAGAGTGGGCCCTGGGGAGTGCAATGTGCCCACACAGGAGTACCTGCATGTACCTGCGTCATGTGCATGAGGCAGCACATGTCGTATATTGGGTCTCTGTGCACATGCCTGGCTGTTTATACAACACATAACTTTCCATAAGCATCGTCAACTATCTGAACCTCATGCACAAGACACACTTGAAATGTGTTGTATATGATCTATTCATGGATACCAGGATGTATCCACTTTGAAGGGAACCACTTGTGGTGTCCCTGCTCTGGCTCTCCTCTGCCCCTGCTTCCCTTCCCTCTCCTTACACAACTGGTAAAGCGAGGCAAGTCTATGTATAGTGTTTGCCTGGCCAAGGTGAGGATACAATGCACACATTCTCCATTCCCTGGCAGGTAAGTTGTCTGAAACAAGCTCTTCCAGAGAGCAGGAAGACCTGCAGGTGTCTGAGTTACTGGCTTGTGACTCAGCACAACCCCAAAGCAGAAAGGAAGGGAAGGAAGCTCATGGGAGTTTCATTTGCCTAAATCGACTTTACTAGCAGGAAAGTTGGTATTTGACAAATCTAACTGGGGTGTGCTTTATGATCTCCAAGCCATACTTCAATTTCAGACATGTGAAAATACATGTGTCTTAAAAAGAGATGGGATACAAGAATATTTGCATGACTATCTGCCTCGCGTGTCTATTTTTTACTTGGTTCAGAAGTTGGTGGGAAGAGGAAAGCAATTAATTATCACCCTCGAGTCTCTAGTCATTTGCATACATCTGTCCAGGAAGGTATCTGTGTGTATCCAACCACTTTAGCTGGGCCCGCAGTGTCTGCCCATCTGTGGGTTACTGGTTGTGACACTGGTCACTGAGAGCCTGCATGTGTGTGACTGAGCACGCAGTGGCTGCACGCACAGGTACTTTTCTGTGGGTGTGAATGAATTCATGTACTTACAAGCACGTGCTGTCTTTGGGTGTGAATGTGAGTCGCAGCCCCAACCCCAGACCCCAAGCCAGCATGGTGCAAAGGCCACCAGCTGTACACCAGGAGGGATGAGAGAGAGAGAGACCAGCAATGCCTCTTCCTTGCTCCTTTGCCCTCCCCGTGCGAGTTGCTCCCTCTCAAGGGGAGGCCACACAGAGCCTTCCCCCAAGGTCAGGCCTCCCCTTGTCCTGAGGACAGCAGGCACAGAGCAATGATCACCGACAAGCCATTATTTCACCAGGACAAAGGAGCTCTCGGGGTCCCAAGGGCCAGGAACTAAAAGGGGGTTTGGGGGTGCTCCTTCACAGCTCTAGAGCAGAGCAGAGACCCTCATTCCCTCAGAGCCTTCAGCCTCCCCAGTCCCCGCACCTACCTTCTATCCTCTCTGGCCTTCTTTCTGACCCTTACCGCCAAGTGTGCAGGAGCCCCCATTTCTCAGCCCAGTCAAAGAAAAGAAATGCATCCAGCCTAAAGGGACTCAGAGGAGCCCAAGGCTCAGGGTGAGCGTGTAGCAATGGCTGATGGGTGAATTGAGCAGGCCTCCGGCCATGGACCCAGATTCTGCAGAACACGAATTTGGGGCTGAGCTGAGGTGGTGTGGAGCTGCCTTGGAAAACAAGCTTCTAAGGATATGCCTCTAACGTCCTGATGACCAGGACCCCGGTGAGGTCTTAATCCCTGCAGCATTCATGATGGCTTGGGTACGAGAAGAGTTAACAGAGGACACAAAGATTCAGGGACACAGTCTCTTCTCTTGAGAGGCTTAAACCCAACAGATGATGAACACAGAGCACAGAGAAGTGTCATTTTAGAAAAGCTAACTAGAGCTATGGGAGATGAGGCCACGACACATAGGAACACTGTCATTACAGACAAAGAAGTGAATTCCGAAGGTATCTGTTGAAAAGTCCAGCTCTTGTATCTCTGAACAATGATTTGGATAGAGAGACACAAATAGAAACAATGAAGGAGATAGTTTATTTTTATGTTTTAAAAATATTATTTTTTATTCATTCATTTATTTGCAAGCAGGTGGGGGATGAGCACCACAGGGCCTCTGCTACTGCAAACAAACTCCAGATGCATGTGCCTCTTTGTGCAAGCAAACACCTTAACCACTGAGCAATCTCTCCAGCCCTGTTGATAGCATATGAAAAGGGAGAAGCAAACAAGTTTGAAAGTAGACTAGCAGAACCCAAGTCCAGACTCTAAAGGGTGGGGAGGGCTCCCTGGGACCTTTTATGGGCTGCTTACATATTATGTAGTGCATGCTGAGTTGTGTTGCAAGAAGCCAGCTGTTAGGAAAGTTGCCAGTCCACCCTGCATTGCCTTCTTTCATACGCTGATCTCAGGAATCTCTCCAATTACTATGCTCCTTCCTCAATGGGACATGCTTCCTGGAGGAGAACATTTGAGCTGGACCTTGAAAACTCAAGAAGTAAAACATTCAAAGGGAAAAGATGGAACAAGATTGGTTGAGGGCCAATTAAGCTATGAAGGTGAAGACCATAGTGGTGATGATGATGGTGAAAGTCGTGTCAATGACAACAATATAAGGTTCCCATGTCCCCTTCTGGCATCTTCTCCGCTCATTACTGCCTGACCCAGTCCAAGTCTTGTTCCTTCTGCAACATCTGCTTCCTGGAATTTCTAACACAGAAGAATGACCCACTCTGCCCTCTACAGTGGACAGCTCCTGGGGGGGGGCATAGAAGGAGATTGGTTTTTGGCCCTGGGCAAGCAAAGAACAGATGAGAAGATAATAGAACTAAGGGGGTTGGGGAGATAATGCTTTGCATCTGCATAGTGCTTTATAGCTTTCAAAGCACTTTTATATACATGATTTGATGTTGACAAGAAAGTAATATCGATCACACTGTGAAGATGATGCCGAGATGCAGGGGGGAGGAGCTCTCCAAGATTGCACAGGTGGCCTTGGCTCCATCTGCTGCCACACCATTGTCCAGAAGGGCCAGTGTAGATGCACCCTAAGTCCATTCAGTGAGACTAGGCATATACCCTGAGGATGCAGTGAGACTAGGCATATACCCTGAGGATGCAGTGAGACTAGGCATATACTCTGAGGTACAGTGAGAATAGGCATATATCCTGAGGATGCGGTGAGACTAGGCATATACTCTGAGGATTCCACCACAGTGTGCCTTTCTACCATTTCTCCAGAAGAACAGGAAGGGTTCAGACCAGCCCGTGGCTGTAGACTTTTGCACCAAACACAAAGGTTGGGTTCCATTTCCAACTTCAGCCCTTGTCAGCACACTCACCAGAAACTGCTGGAAATGTGGCTTTCGCACAATATGGAGCTTGGCAGCCACCTGAAGTGTCCTCCTTGTAGGGGATGTCATCGTTCCACAGAACCACCTGCTCACCACTCATTTCCAAACATACCTGCATGCTCTACCTCTGAACCTTTGCTCTTCCAAGTCCCCTCTCTCTAACATCTTCCTGACTTCTACTGACCTTCAGACTTCATGACACCTTCCTCCTCCTTCCCTTCACATACCATCCATCACTCCCCTCACCAGAATTTTGCCTCTAAATATCATGCCTATCCAAGCCCACCAGGTGACAGTGATTGATGACAGTTCCCCAGTTCTGTGTCCATAGGGAAACACAGGGCAGGTTCCCTTTGTTTCTGTTTCTCCCCACTCCCACAACTCTCTCTCTCTCCCTCTCTCTCTCTCTCTCTCTCTCTCTCTCACACACACACACACACACACAGAGAGAGAGAGAGAGAGAGAGAGAGAGAGAGGCACATACACTCCCAAACAGAACCATCACCTGGTTTACACTTACTAAACCTTGCTTCATCAAGAAACAGTACCTGTGCTCAGTGCTGAGGACAAGTTCCAGCCAGGAGAGCACAGAGTAGAGCCAGGCTGCTGGGGATGTTAACCGGGGCTTGACACAGACGTGGCTGCTCAGAAGCAGTGAAGTATGGATTGAGAAGTGCCAAGGGCCTGCTAGGCTCAGCAAGACCCACCTTGGGACCCCCCACTAGCCACAGCCTTTCTCAATCAGGCCTGCTCAGAGAAGGGAAGACACTAAGGACCATTCAGATCCCCAGAAATGTCAACACTCTCTGAAAGAAGTCTCCACTGGCCCAGAAATCTCCAGGCTGCCTGCACTTGTGATAAGCACAATAAATAAAACAATGAGACCCATTTGAAGGCACTTGTGAGACAGTAGAGCTGGAGAACTTGACTTTGATGAGTTTGAAAGGCAAAGGAAAGAAAGAAGAATGAGTTTCCTCTTGGGCCCAGGTTTGTTTATCCTGCCAGAGTCTACAAGCTTGATGATTTCAAAGGCCTGTAAATGTTTCTCCAATTTCAGACCAGGCTACAGCAGGCCAGAGGGCATCTACCTGCCCTGGGCCAGAAGAGGCACAGCTGCCGGCTCCCTGTAGGGTTTCTACCACAAGGCAGAGAAGCAAAGGAGAAGGGGAGGATTGGGCCAAGCCCACCTTTGGGAATAGGCAGAGGAAGTAAGGAAAATGAAAGGGAGAACCGAAGGTTATAGGTGTCTGTGTTAAGGTAATGGTGGAGCTCTGGGGGGGGGGGGGGGGATCTGAGGAGAGCAGTGTGTTTTTATGGGGACCAGCATTCAACCAGAAGTCTCAGATCCAAGGCTTGTGCCTAGATCTGTCCTGAACTTGCTCCATGCCAAGTCTCCATTCCTCTGCACCTTTGAGGGTCCTTGTGAGTGACCCTCTACTAGATGCCTCTGGGTCCTCTTAGCAAAAGGTGGAGACCTTCCTGACCCTCTGCGTCTCCCCCCAAGCCCAAGCATCCTGAATCAGTCTCCGCTGACAGCACACCCCCACTCCAGCCTCATGGGTCCCACTAAAAACATCCCGGAGCACCTTGAGAAGATTCCCTTCCACCTGGGAATTAAGAACTTGCCTCTTGGGTCCATAACCTAGCACCCATGTGCAGTGCCCATGGTTATTAATGCCCGCAGCAGAGCTAGCATCTCCACGTCACCCTGTCTATTTCAACTCAGTTTACCAATAAGAACCAAAGTTTGGACCCGGTGAGGGCTTGTCCCTCCTGCTGGCTCCATAAGGGCCTCTATGGGCAATAGGCCTGTCAGGTAAGCAGCCAGGTGCTCCCATTTCAGCGAAAAAGGAGAATGCTCTGGCCAAGGTCAGAGCCAAGAAGATGGCGTTGCAATGGGGTCCCACTCCTGGGTGCCCTACCTTCTGGCTCTCCTGGGGCCTGCACACACTTCAGCACCAAGAAAAGGCCAAGACCGGGAAGGAAAGGGAGGCCAGCAGAGCACCTGCCCCCTCCCCCAGGTCTTCCAGAACCCTCCAGAGCCTTGCGGCAGCAACACAATCAGCCCACCCGCCT
>PVHP010003271.1:0-81101 GCA_004024765.1 Zapus hudsonius
GGTGACACCGGCCCAACACACAAGCCACAGGTTTGGGCAAACACCAGCCAGCCTCTCCAAGCCATCCTGGTCTCGCTCTGTTCTTTCACTCACAGTGCATTGAGAACGGTTCGGGAAGGGTCACCAAGAACACTGTTTCTTGGACCGTGGTTGTGTGTGTGTGTGTGTGGGGGGGGGTAAGGAGCAGGGTATCTGCAACTGGAAGACATAGGATTGAGGTGATGGTGACACTGGCAGCCACAGGACCCTGGACAATTGTCTCTTGCTGTTTTAAGAAGGAACTCATATCAGGTGCTCTTTGAAATTGTTAGACACAATAAAGATGTCAACTATTCAAGACCTAGAAGTCATGGGCATGCTGGTACATAGCACCATATATAACCTGAATGAGAACACCCACCTGATTTAAATGGAGTGGTTTTGTTTTAATAAAAATACCTCTACTACACAGGGAAGAACCCACACACCTGCATAACATAGCTCCAGGGCAGCTGGTCAAAGCAAAACATTTCTAGAATTTGAGGAATTTGGAAGTCAATGCCTTTGACTCTAAAAAGATTTCTGTAATGATTTCAATTAAGGAAATGGTGATCTTCAAAGAAAATATACCCTTAGGATGTTGGTGATTGTCGCCAGTTTTGTCACAGAGGGAAAGATGGTAATGCCAGGAGAGATGTCATCACCGGGCTGTCTAATGTCAGTGACAATGACTGCATCAGGGCCATACTGCCAAGAGCCAAGTGACCAAGGTGAGTGCAAAATAATCCCATCCCAGGAGGAAGCTGGCATGGGATTGGGCTGTAGGGATGTATCTTTCCTGCATCATCAGCTGCGGTGTGAAGACAGCTGATGGTCTCTAGCTTCACCTGTTTGTCTGCATAATCCCTTGGTGCATTAGTTGGCTTTCTGTTGCGGTGCCCAAAACACCTGACAGAAACAATTTAAAGGAGAAGAGATTTGTTTGGGATCATAGCTTCAGAGGTGCCAGTCCATCATGGTGGGCAGGGTGTGGCGGGGTAGAGCAGTTCATATCATGGCAGCCAGGAAGCAAAGAAAAGGGGACACAGGAAGGGATGGGGGAAGCATGCTCCCCAAAACATCACCATAGTGTGAATCTATCAAGGGATTGAACCCTTTTGATCTCACTGTCTCTAGAAATCTCCTCACAGACACACTCCGGGTGTATTCCACTATCTCCTAAGCATCTCTCAATCCAATCAAATTGACTATCAAGACCAGTACACTTGGAAATCAGCAATTCCTCCTCATTATTAATTACAATTCACCAGAATTTCATTGTTTATAAAAGCCAAGAAACATGACACTGGTTATAAAATTTTAAGGTGGTTAAGACAGGCTCCACTCCAATCAATCTTTTTATAATATTTATCTATTTATTTGAGAGAGAGAAATAGAGAGAGAGAGAGAGAGAGAGAGAGAGAGAGAGAGAGAGAGAATGCATGGATGCACCAGGGTGCTCCTGCCTCTGCGAATGTCAAACTCCAGATGCATGCACTTCTGTGCATCTGACTTTACCTGGGTACTAGGAAATCAAACCCAGGCCATCAGGCTTTGCAAGCAAGTGCCTTTAACCACTGAGCCATCTTTCCAGCCCCTGATCAATCTTATTAATGAGGACTTAGGCCCAGGAGGAACGGTGGCTTGTCTACAGCCACTGAGCAGGGTACTGTTGGCAATCTCAGGTGGTTCAGAAGTGACCTGAATTGAGCGGCCTTTCAGATTCTGTTGTGCAGCTTTCCTCCTTTCCCCAGAGGACCTGTGTACCTATGAAGGAGACCAGAGGAACCCTCTTGGGATGGACTTTTCTCCTTTCCTAGGTCTGTGTCTTCAACTTTCGCTTATGCTTGGTTCCAAGATAAGGGCTTTGGAGACTGGACAGCTGGGATAGATCTTTCTGTTAATGGTCACAGCCCCAGGAGGAATCAATCAAGACCGGATCTGAATTTGCTTGGCCAGCATAGATGTGAGGACACCTCTCAATAGTCCCCTGGGATGACCCATCTAATCGATGACAAGATGGCACAATCCCAGATTCTGATGACCACGGATGCTCCCCCTCTGCAGACCTGCTCTTGAGATGTCCATAGAGTTCAGTCAAAGTGAATTTCCCTTCCTCGGAGTCTTGTAGGGACCATCCACCGCTTAATTTCTGATATGACATAAAATATACGTTTCTCGTCTCTAGGAAATGAAATGCTGAGCTGGATTTTTTGGATCAATGGAATACTTACTTCTGTTAAAGCACTTAAAAAGGAAAACATCTACAAAATGTCCCATTAAGCTGACAAATTTATAGCACTATGAAAAGTATGCCAGCAGTTTCAAAGCCGCATAGTGTTGTGTTTAAAGAGTATGAATGGATTTGAGTCCAGCGATATTTCATCCACGTGAACAGGTTTAGCTATCATATCTGTTCCCAATATTTCCCACATTTGCTTTCAACAGGCATATGTGTGTCATGACAGAATGTGGACATCATCTTAAAAATAAGTTGTAAAATGAATGATATTAAATGGACTTTCACAGCGTGAAGACGTGGAAATATCTTCTCATCTTGATGTGTGGGGCTGTACAGACATAAATGCCATTAGCATTAATGGTAATTATGTGCGTGAATCCCCATGCTCCTGATGAGAATACGTCCCTTGGTTTGCAAGTACAATGACTGGTTCATTTTTGAAACTAGAAACAGCTGGGACTTTTCCCCTCTAATGGGAGGGTGGCTCAGAGCATAAAATCTGATCACTCACTTTCCCCAAACTTGCATTTCAAGGACATCAAAACTCCTTCTCCTCAGAAGACCTTTAGATAGAGGAGAAGGCTCAGACTGCCTTTGGAGTGTCCTGTTAATTTACGCTGTATCGTTCTTACCTTCCTGTCACTTGCTAGTGCAGTTATACTACAGGATCTATGTGATCTCATAACAAACTCATTTTAGTATGGTCTGGTAACTACTGAGAATAGTATTTTCCAATCAGCCCAGCAAAAGCTGTTCAACTACAAAGAAGATTTTCGGAAAGTAAGGAAATTTAGCATTCTGTTTACCAAAACCAGTATATTCCATTCTTATTAAATCAGGCAGGCAGATGACAGATCCAGGGGAAAGTTTCAAATCTTTTTCTCTTTGATTCCTAGATTAATAAGGCAGTGAGAGCGATATTGGGGCTGTTTCATCTGACACAGTAGAAAAACAAAACAGAACAAAAGTCCTCTTTGCCCAAAAGTCAGAAGACATTAACGCAGAGGGTCTCCTGACTTGTAACTTTCCACCCACTTCATCAGGGTAAGACAGAGCAAAGTGACACGTGTAATTAAAATATACTGAAAACAAAACAAAAAAATCCCCACAAAAAATCCAATTACGGTGGAACTAAGAAGCAACCATATTATTTCTACAAACTATTTTCACTTAGTACAGTTCAGATGGAATTATTGCCATGACCTTTTAAAATCGTGAAAGAGTGAATCGATACCCTTTTCAGAGCAAGATTGCCAGAGCCGAATTGGCCATGCTGTAATGGTGTGTATTTCTGCATCAGAAGGCAGTTGAAACCTAATTATCGTCAATCACATACAAGGTAGCTCCATGTACTGATGAGCCAGTCCAGGCAGGCAGTGGGGCACATAAAGAGCTATGTGTGTGCGTCTTCAAGAGAGAGGAGCACGTGCGACGGGGGCAGGGATCTTGGGAGCCCTGGGCCAGCAGAGTCAGGCTCACAGGTGAGTTATAGGGACTGTCACTCATTTACAATAACTAACACTGGCCTGTCAGAAACAGCCACCTGTAAATGATGCACGAGTGTCTGGCAGCCTGCCATCCCCCACAGACCTTGCAGCCAAGAATTACATTTTATTGTCGAGGTCATCGGAATGCTCACTTGGATACATGCCATATATTATTAAAAAAATAACAAACAGCCAATCAGAAACATTCCTCAAGGCTCAAGGGCACAAAAGGCAACCTGCCTTTGTAAAATAAGAAACAAATAGCCAAAACCCATTGTAGCAGGTGATCTGTGTAATGGCTTCTCTACAGATATCAAGAGCAGCCCTGTGGCCTGGCAGTTTCTCTCACATGCACGCTGGATGAGGAGAATACATACATATGGAGATTCACCCTTCTAAGCTGTTTCTGACATGATGCCAGTAAAAAACAAAAACAAACTCTTAATCAACAATGATGACAGCCCAACAGCCAGACTATGTGCTAGTGACGGTTCCTGGGCTACAAAGCCATGGAAACCAGTTTACAATGGAAGGAGGTAGGAATTTCAGGTATGACTTTCCATTCAATTTCATTACTCTCAAATTCTGAGAATATTAAAACGATCCCATGTACCATGAGAAATGTTTTTCTTGTGCAATAACTCTTTTGATATACCATCAAAAAGCCATGCTATGTTTTAAATTTTATTTTCTAGACTGAAATTAGGTAGAAATTCAACCTAGTGTTATAGATTTCACCACAAGAAGTATATTATTAAATAGTATCACCATTAAGCCATGAAGAAGTATTTGGACAATCTTTTGAAACTTTTTTTTTGGAAATTTAAAAGGAAATATTTCATAATTTTAAATACTGTCCCATCTCATTGGATGTGGTTTCCATAGTCCTGCAACATTAGTCACTTGCTCCACGGAAATGTGTAACATTCTGCAGTGATTGGACAATCTTTTGCTCAGTGCTCTTAATGTTCTTGAACAAGAGCATTAAAAATGTACTTTAAAAAATAGGAATACTCATTACACACAAGCAATTGTTTTTAATTTAGAAAAAGTCTCATTGAAATTACATTTGTTATTCAGAGACTGCCAATAATTATCCTGGCTTTAAATATGAAAACAAAGATTCCTTCTGATTGGAGAGTCTTTGGAAGAGCTGAGTGTGGTGATCCAGGGACCAGTCCATGCTATCAGCTACACAGTCTCCCAGAATTCCAGATGGCCTGCAGGCCTGCTGGGTCAGCACCTGGAGGATTCTGTGAGATTCCTGTCCTAATGGGGAGGCACAAGATTGCCCCATACCACCTCAAATACAGCATGCTTGAACTAAGCAATTATCTCCCCCAGAGGTGACACATCATCATCTCAGCCTCAAGCCTTCTAGTATGTCCATCACAAGTGAACGAGACAAGCTATGAACCTGCTCACTCTTGCTACAGGGATTTTGATGAGGAAGCCGCCATTGCTGAAAGCCGTGGCTTCCAGGCAAGGTAGGACCCGTAACTCTTATTAGGCTCAAAACAGCAAGCAGAGAGCGCCTCTCTTCCATAGCTCGTGGCCAAAGACAACTCCAGCATCTGTTCTGAGTGATGAGTTGTCTGCTGCAATTCATGTGACACTGATCACTATGGAGCAGTAACACTCCAAGGCCTCTTAATAGGAGGCTTCTCGACATACCGATTTCTAATGTCCCACAAGTGCTCTAAAGTGATTGTTGTTGACCATTGTCTTACTTTAATGTTCCCTAAATAATAATAAACTTTAATGGTAAAAAAAATACCCATTCTCACTCAGGAATATATTTCTTGTAAACTACTGTATGATGTAAAAATAAATAAATTTCCCTCTCGGCAACTTAATTTGTAGATGACTAAAGTTGTTTTTAGATAGAAAACCTGCACTGAATTTGGACTCTATGTGCCTGTTTAATATCATTGAGGGACTATCATATTGGCTACAATGGTTCAGGAAAGTAACTGGTTCAATGTGGTCATATCAATCTATTTCTGTAACACCATACACTAGTTTTTCCCCTGGAGTACTCCTTGTAATGCCGAGAAAGTGTCAGAAATAATGACTGTCTACCTATATCTGCAATAAAACGTAGAACATGGATATTATAGTTGTAAGTATCAAAGATTTATTTCATGACTGCAGGTAATGATGAATCTTTTAGCACAACTAATGTCTGGAGGAAACCTCTCTTCTTCTCTCAGCTGTCACATGGAGACTATTTATAGGGCCCTTAGTGCTGTGGAGTTTTAGCATAAAGAGGCAATGTGTCTAAGGTGCCACTGGATGGAAATGTTAGCGAGGGCTTCCTCTCATTGAAGATCTTTTAGTAGATGGCATAGATTCCCTCTTTGTGTGTTTACGTCCCCCCAAAGACAGGGGACAGATGTTTAACATCAGCCCATTAATCCCTTAGCCCAGGTTCCTGTGACAGCACAAACCCAACAGAATGAGCCCTTTGCCTTTGCGCGGTGTAAATGCCGCAATTTACTGCTGATTTACAGAACAGGGTCAGGCCATTAGAAACTTGGCAATCTTCAGTACAGCTGGAAAACAATATGCACGATAAGCTAAAATTCAATACCTTCTTGCTCTAATTAAATGGGTTCCCACCAGGACAAAAACACAAATTACAATACAGGGCTTTTCTGCATCCCTATGCATTTTTTCTACAGCTGTGACCAAGCTTTATTCGTGTGCTTCTTTTGGGTGGTAGGTTTTAGTTCACTGCCACTATTTAAAGGCTGTGTTCCCATCAGGGTCACTCTTCATATCACTCCCCTCTAATGCTGCTTCCAAACTGGTTGATAACTCGTGTCTTCTGGTATAAGCAGGGGAGTGTATAAACAAACACACCAAAGACGTCCTGAGAGCTCTGCTAGAATTTCCATTACACAGATGAGCGGCTTGGTAACAGTTCCCTTAAAATAAACCAGGAGACTCTGAAAAAAAAAATTCCAAAAGCCTCAAAGAACTTGTGGGATCAAGACATTCTAAGTGTAGAAACTCCGTCAGTAGACTGCACTAGGAGAAATGGACAGGGTAGTGGGCTTGATGAGAATAAGTATTGCTTTTTGAAAATGTGAGGCTCCCAAAGATCTTCATACAAAGATTTAACATAGGCAAAGTCTTTCTTAGTTCCTGTACCTTGCCTGTCAGAATGTATCTCCAGCTTCACTGGGGTCTCAAGAAAGAAAAAGGACTGAGAAGGAGGGAGGGAGAAAGAGAGAAACCTACAAATGCAGGCACCTATAGAAAAACGGGTCTATGAACTCTAAGTCTGCCCGACATTTTCTTGGCTGTGAATAATATTTAGATCGTATTCGGCTGCCTCCTGAACACCCACTGAGAAGCAGAAGCAAGGTTTTGAACAGCTGGAGGTTTAAGTAAAAAACAAGAATAGCTCCAGGCTTTCTCTGGGATCCAAACGGTAGGAATAATCATCATCATCATAAAAGTACCTGGTAACTATAAATCTCATCAACCAATGTAAGAGAACATTCTAAATCTATTAATATTTTCGAAGACATTATCTTTCTGCCACCCCACTGCTTTGTGACTTGTTGGATCAGCTATATTATTTGCCTTAAAGCACCATCTAAGTGTTTTTCTTCCCCTGTGAGGGGAATCTTCCGCAACCTTCGCAAGACACAGCCCACTGCTCCCCTGCAGGAGGACCGGGGTATCATTAACAACCAAAGACACTTCAGGCACAAGTTGAAACTCCAGTGTTTCCAAACCTTCCTGCCTCCCATCAAAATTCATATCCCGTCACTGTTCTAGGAGCAGAAAGGCTTCTCATTATAGCATCATTCCCTTCTCGCCGAAAACACTGATTGCTGCACTGGTGGCTTTGGAAGGCAAAGATGTAATTTAGCAAAATAATGTACCATGCTGATTAATTTAATGTAGCCCATGACTAATTATGGTAATTCATTACATCTACAATTAGGCTAAGTAATTTATTGCACTGCAGTCTCATAAAGCAGAGGATTTATATCGAGTTTTGAATGTCACCCAAAGGACATTTCTGTACCTTGTCTTTACTGAAGCGGAATAAGGCTGCCAGCTGAGATGAGCCAAAAAAAAAAAAAAAAAAAAAAAAAAACCCTCCCCAATCACACTTGCGCACTGACACGCTCTCCCATTTTTGATGTTTGTATTTTGGAACTGAATTCAAGTGCCGGGATTCTCCCCCACCCCTTCATCTCCTCCTCTTCCTCCTCCAATTATGCTTTTGTAATGCTTTGGTACCATGTTCATCTGTCAGTGAGCCACATACCAATTCCTTCTCCATCACTCCAGAGACCTTATACAGAAAGGGAACAAGCTACAAGGAGCTGCGGGGTCTTCTCGAATACGGTTTGTTGGCATTCGATGATGAGCAGAGAAAATGAGCCCTTGTGCTACTCGCAAGCTCTCCTGCTTATTCCGCAGCTGAAACAGCATCGACTCCAACAAAGACCTCATCTTCCCTTGCTGCACTCGGAAAGCGGACGTCTCCCCTCACTTAGGAAAGACGCAAACATAGCATTATTTTGAAATACAGCCTTGCCTCTACCCTGCAGCGGGTTTGCTCCAGCGATGGGGTACTTCGGAGACCCATTTGTTTAGCTGATCACTGTCTCTTTGACGTGGCTGCAAATGTTACCTTTCTTTTTCAATCAAAAACACAGCAGGGGGTGCCATCTGTTTGGCACAGGCCTTAGCTCACTTCCCCAATGCCTTTTTGTGCAGATCATTTTACGTGGTAATTTGCTAAAATCTTTCATTCCTTGGTTTTGCTAAATATAACTCTCCAAAATGGGCCGTTTTCTCAGAATGTCAGCAAGAATCACAAATGAACCCCCATTTTTCCTGAACCACCAATATCAGATCAAATGGTGCATTTTTTTGGGGATTTTTTTTTAACAAACAAATACCTCACTGTCATCTCATTGTTTACCTAAACCCCGACATGTTTACTGAGGATACAGAAATTGCATGCATCCTCCTGGCTTCACTCTGGGTCTTTGTCTGGCTCTTACAGAGGTGCATTGTCAAGGCTCGGATCGCTGCGATCCTCCAAGAAGCGTAAAGCCAAGGCATACCTAGAGCAACGAACCATATTAAATAGTCATTAGGAAGCAAGAGCTAGCAAGAAAGTGGTTAACTGTTTCCCCCGCTCAGATGCTGTGCAGAGCCGCTCCCCCTCCGAGGACCAGCAGATGAACAGCACCACGCGCTGAGCCACAGGGATGTGCGTGGATTTCCGAGCGCTTTGTAGAATACAAATGAATTATCCTCATTCTTCTCCTAGCAGAGCATATAGGCCAGACCTCATTAGAATTCAATATCGCTCTGCTTTTCTAATGTTAATGTACCAGTTATATAAGAAATCCGTGTGTGGGGGTAGAGGGGTTTCCACCATTATGTTCACCATGATATCATAATTCCCAAAACTGGACATAATCTTTGTTAAGAAATGATTGCATTTTGCCGTTTTATCTTTTGCTTCTAATGTAACTTAAATTCCAATTCTAATAGTGGGTTATAAGAGGCCTTAATTCTTTGTGTCTCTCTTAAAGCTGCAGTGACTAAAATTCTGGCTTTATGGCTTTCTGCAAAAATGCCGTGACTAAAGATCGGACTGTAAAGAGCGTCTATCTCACTGGGAAAGAGAACGCAGTGCATTACGCTAATAAACAACTGTAGGAGTGTTCTGCATGTAGGAATAACTCAGAGCATTAAGGCGTCAGGTCTTTTGTCTACAATGCTGCGAGAAGTGTAATGAAAACAAAACACCCACACATAAAAATACAATTTATGCCCTTTTATCAAGCAAAGAAAAAGTTGGTTAACGTTTGAAAAGGGAGCAGTAATGTAAATTTATTGACAATTTTATTGTAATAATTAGATGTTTACACAGTCTGGACATTGTGGCTAAATCACTTGGAGCATGTTTATTTGCAGGGAGCTGTTTTCTGGGCACTGCGGCAGGTTCATTAAGAAGACATACTGTATTAGGATTCAAAGAAACAGCAGCTCCCATCCTTCCCTCTCTTATATATACTATTTTTAAAACACTACAAATAATGAAGCAAAATACAGAATTTCTTTCTTAAGGAAAACAGTTTCCCTCGTGCCCTCAAAATAGCTTGGAAATAACTAAATCTTGCATGGAATATCTTACTACCCAGCATTAGAAAGACCACCTCTAATGACTTCCACTAGCTTTTAATACCTAGTGTGTAAATGGCAATGTAGCTTTGACGAAGACTAAATTAGAGCTGTGTGAGGAAGCTCTCCATTTATCCTTTTAAGAACCCAAACAAGAAAAAAAAAACCCACAGTATTTGTTTTAGACGTTTAAGGCTCCTCTATTGTTTAGGTAGAAATATTTCTCTGGAGTAGTCTCAAATCAGGTGAATGGGTTAAGATTGTACACTTGAATAATTTGACCAAATGTAAAATCTCTACATGGCGTTTCATTCACTCGTGTGTGTTTATATTCATCTTGACTGTGTTGCTCTGATACGCTTCCATATTTCTAAACTGAGCTAAAATAGAAATGACAGGTTTTCGGTTACGCAAAAGCAGCAATGAAGTTCCAGGGGAAAAATACGTTATGAACAAAATAATATTTAGGAAAGATATAAAATGAGAATAATTTCATAGCATGAAATGGAACTAGTAGCATAAGCATATTTGGAGCAATTCTATCAATTTTTAAAATTCAGAAACTGTTTAAAAATTAAGGTGCTAAATACTAAGCTATAATATGTTTCCAGCTTTAGTATATTTCCATTAGAATTAAGTAGTCATCAATCCAGAGTATTTATTACTATAAACACACCAGGGGAAGCAAAAGATGCTGTGCTTAGAACACAAAATTCTCTTCAGTAATCATTTAGGAAGAAGAAAAGTTTTAGAAACAGACTGATCTTGACTTTAATCACAGTTGCCACAATTTCTGCCCCATCTACTACATGCATTAGTGTCCTACGGTCTCCCTTTACTGAAGGATCGGAAAAGATAGCAATGAAAACATATAACAAAGGTAATATGATTCTCCAGTCGAAGCCAGTAAAGTTAACATAAGAAAAGCTTTTCTTTTCAGAAAGTAAAACAGCAAACAACAAAGAGGCCCTTTTTGTTTAATTGGTGAAATTGATTAATCATTTAAAATAATTACAGAATCAAATGCAGAACATTATTTTACAGAGAAGTGCTAAAAATGAACTCTAAACTAAAATGACATTATCAGCCATGTTCCTGGAATTGTATCTTGCATAATATAGATTACAATTGCAAGTCTAAAAAATGGAATCTACAGTGAATCTTCCCGATAACAAATATATTTAATAATCTAAAATAAACTCAAGCTTACTTTGATATCTATACTTCCAAGTATATGAGATATGAGAAATGAATTTTTAAAAAATCAGAGCATGAAAGCCATTATTATTTGAAGGAATATGCTCAATTTTTTAGATAATTTAAATTATTTAGTAGTCCTTTGCATTTTTTATTAGCTTTGCCTAAAGTTATAACATTAAAGCATTAAGGTTACATGTAATGAGGTTCTGGTTTGCCCTTTTTTCCAGTCTTATATTTTCACAAACTACAAACCCAGATTAGTGCTACATTAAAGGGCTAATTTGATCAAATAAAACTGTCTTATTCTTAGATATGCATCTGAAGAAAATGTGTAAGCAGATGTATGTGCTCACAAACAAATATCTACAGATACTCATCAGAAGCAAAGTTCACTAAGGCACGAGGGCAAAGAGAAGATGTGCCACAATTTTCCTCAAGGCATCTGTTTAAAAAATTTTGTTTAATGTTCTGCTAAGTTCAACTAGTTGAAAACAACATTTATGTAACGATTATGATTGGCAGATTAATGGTTTCAGATATCAAAAGTTTATCTGAAACTATAACAGACTCAAATGTGTTATTGAAATCTGTTATCAAAAATCATCTGTAGCTTGGAAACCAATGGCTTGATTAAAAATGCATTTAAGAGGCTAGGAGAGCCCCAGTAGCTCTGGGATAATTTATATCTATTCTTATTTAAGCTAACAAACCAACAGCACACTAACACTACTGCAAGAATCATCACAGCCGAAGCCCACTTGCTTTCTTCCTTGCTTTTCCTTGTGAAGGGGAAATTATTATTTTGATTATCATTTCATTTTAGTTCTCAGATCTTCAGCGTTAGGAAAGTCATGCTTGACGCTGCTGTGGTTTCTAAGATCCCTCCAAACACCATCTCATGTGACCCCGACGTCAAGCATGAGAGGAGGAAAGTCCACAGGGTAGAACAGGCCAGGCACAAGGCCTGAAAAAAGGTAACTGGAATTGGGGTGACTTCAGATACCATGATCTTTCTACAGCCACTCTCAGCTGAGCCCTTCCCCCTCAGGAACGGTTCTCATTCCTAGAGGGGTGACGGTCATTCTTGGTTCCCAGAATGTGGTTTACCATAAATAGCAGCAGCTATTATGTAAAAGATGTCATTCGCACACACTTCTTTTTCTCTCCTCAATTCAGTAGCTACAAGCATTTCAGAATTTTTTTATTTTTAAAAAAAATCAGCCTTATCTGAGTCAAAATGGAAACCCTTGCTGCAGAGGTAGCACAAGCCAAGAAGCTTGTGTTTTTATCTCGGGACACTGTGTGGCTTCGCTTGCTGAGAGCTGTACCATGCTTGGTAAGGCGACCTGAGACAGCTCCTTCCCGTGCTGGGTCTTGTCTATCTTATTTTGATTACAAATCTTTTGGGGAGTCTGTCGAATTCCATGTTAGAAATGCCCCTTGCACACTAAAGACTATGGGATGTAATTATTCAAGTAGGACTATTTAATTAGCTAGGCAGAGAAAGAGCAAGCCCAGAGATGATAGCAAAGAAGAATATGCTGACCAGCTATAAAGCCAAGCAGCAGATGGATCACAGCACCTACTGAAAGACAGCTATGTTTTCGGGTCTTCAGTTCAGACATAGGTAGCGGGATAAACTGTTATATGCCTTGCTCTTGTTGGGTTCACTGAGTGCAGGCAACACAGGTGATATTGAGAAGTGCATGGCATAAGTTGTCATGTCTCATGGGAAAGCCCAAAGAGGAGGAGGAAGGAAGTGGAAGGAGAGAAGGCAGGCAGGAATGAGCAGGTGCCTGTCTGTAAAGGACAGGTGATTTCACTTCAATTGCACTTCTTGGTAAACATTTGGAGGTCAAGACTATGTAAGCCGCTCACCCGTCCTAGAGAAGTACAGTGGTGAGTGTGTCAGGCATGCAAGCATTTTACAAAACTAGTCCAAAGGGAAGACCCTATGGAAACAAAACAATGACACCCCTATTTTCTTGGGCCATCCTAACAGTCAACGCTTAGAACAGGGGAGGACTTAATTTTACCCCTTCCTCTGGCTAAATTCCAGAGTGCTATAGACAGAATGCTGACCCTTCCTTTTACTCAACACCCCACCAAAAGAACCACCGAGGTACAAAATAATAAAAAGGTTATGTTGTGAAAAACACAACAGGAGGCTCTATTTTTGGAGCTCTGTACAGGGTAGAATGCGTTCGAGCAAGAAATAAGGCCTCATAATCAGTTAACATCCGGTACCTACGTATCAGTGCAGCCAGTCAAAATTCTTCTTCAGACAAGTGCACCATCTGAACAAGTATGAGTCATATGTTAAACATTGCCATCAATGGATTAAAAAAATTGCACATATTTGATAATGAGGTCTCTTCACCAATTGTAAGGGCTGAACAGTTAGAAGTTTTTAAATTTTTTTCTTTAAAAAAAAAAAAGAACACTGCCAGTTAAAATTCACTCTCGTGTTAGAGACAGAAACAGCCAGCTTTGTTGATTGGCTGGGCAGTTTGCTTGGTCTTGACTTTTTAAAGAAGTGGAGAATGGGAAAAGGTCAGTAGCAAAGGCTCTCCACTTTCAGCTGGGCTGGAAGTTCCCAGGTGGAAGGAAGTATTTCTACATCAAAGCCCATTCCCCAGTGTGGGAGCTGCCTTGGATCTGCTATGCCCACGGCCCGCTCTAACTAGGAGATAGGCTGAATTCGAATGCTCAGCTGTACACTGTGTAGTAGTTCTTCACAGGCTCTGACTGTTGTGTATGATGGGTTTCATTCCTGGTCTGCAAGCAACTGTCAAATGCCTACTGTATGCAAAGAAGAGACTTAAACCCAGTTTGTCATTATAGTGCTTCTTAGCAGATGCTGCTGGGATTGGGGAGGTAGGTAGTTGTGCGACCTGGCTAGGTAACTTTAGCTCCTAGGACCTTGGGACAAATTACTTACCCTTAGACTACTAATCAGGAAAATGGGAGCGAGTAACAGAACTTACCATAGGGGTTGTTAAGAGGATTAAAAGAAAGCATGCCACTGAAACAATTGTGAACATCAAGTTTGCTATGAGTGCTACCAGTAAGCTGTTATGTTAGCATGATGGGTAAAGAACGTGAGGTTTTGGACATGAGCTGCCATGGGCTGGGAGGGAGGCAGTGTGTGTGAACTTGGTCCTCCCCCAAGGCAGTTGTTTGTAACTGGCATACTTCAGTGTCATTAATTTCCTCCTTTGAGAGCACCTGTGTGCCATTTTCCTCAGATGAGAGGTAAGTTGCTGTTCAGCCTTCACACGGCACCTGCTTTTACTCTAACAGGAGTGATATTTTTATATTACAAAGTCAAGGCCAATAAACAGAAAGCGGGCATGGGCAGCACTGTATTACCTCTATGAGTATATGGATCATAAAAAAGGAAACCACAAAAATGAAGAGGAGAAAAACCTATGCAAACATCCAAATTTCCAATGTTTAAGAAAGCATTTAAGATTTGGGAACAATTTCTGTTTACACTGCTTTGTGCATAGGCACAAGTGTTCTGAGGAGCTTGGCTTGCTGCCCTTTCCCAGCTCTACAGATGGATGCTAGGCAGGGGTTTGACTGAGGCTACTTTCTGCATTGGTGGCTCCCTTCATCTTGGGGGCATAAAGCATTCAAATTAAAGACACGTGACTTTAAGAGGACAAGAGATGTGTTTATTTTTAAGTACTACAAAAGTTGAATTATGGTTGGATCTGACAAGTGGGAAACTTCCCACTTTCACTCTCAGAATTTTCTTTTCTTCTTGAGCTGGGGTGATGCTTGTAGCCCACACTGACCTGAAACTAGCTCTTGATCCTCCTGCCTCCCGTGGGGAGTGCTGGGACTATGTGTGCTGCGAGTGGTGGGCATGTGCACCACACGTGATTCAGAAATTCCTTCCTGCTCCTCCCAAGGTGACTCACTACAATGCTTGCTTCCAAAGACAAGGCCAATGTTCCTCTGACACTTCCCTAGGAGAAGGTGGATGATGGTGGTCTGGGCCATTCTGGAAAGCAGAGCCTTGACAATCTGAAAGTCACAACCTTGAACAAATGTCCGAGACTCTGCTCAACTCGCTGGCCCCACACTCACCCCACTGTGCTACTCATGAATCCCATGCACAAGTGGATGATGGGATGGGGCCTGCTTCTAGTCCCAGGAAAAGAGACCAGTATTATCTTTAAAAAGGGAGAAATCTTAGAAAGCAGATGTACTTACCTGTATAAAAGCATTTTCTCTGCCAGGTATGGAAATCAAACTTTTTTTCTTAAATCCTAGGTCTTGAGCTATGATGGGGTATGAAACAGATATTTACTGAATATATACCATATACTTTGTACTATGCCAGCTTTGAATCTTGTGGTCACGGCTAAGACACAAAAGAGTAGAAGCTACTAATAAAAACAAATAAAAAAGCCCTGAAAACAGTTCTAATGAAATGCCACTCTGAGTTACTGTGATCTCAACATTTTATAAATGTTAATTTCATCATGGAAAAATTCCATTATCAGAGGGTCTACCAGATGTTCTGGGAGAACTGGAGTAAGGTACATGATACATGAACCAAAGCGGAGAATGTCCACAAACTGTTATGCATTTGAGTATAGCTTAAAATTTCAAGATGTGTAAATACTGTGTAATTTGTTTTTCTGTATTTTTGAATACTCCAGATTTTAGTGACAGTCTAGATCATGTTTAACAAATGTGACATGTGATGCCCCTTCGACCTTTGAGTGAAGCTGCACTTTCTAAGGTTTGGCCATGTTTTAATCTGACCCCTTTGTTTTCTTTTTCACCATGTGGTTTGCATTTCAATATTTTTGAATATATTGAACTGTTACTCATTCCATTCAACAACTGAAATAGAAAAACTGACAAATCTCAAATTTGAAAGAACTTTACTTGGGTTAGAAATTATCACAATGCTTCACTCAGTCTCACTGACAAAGTTCAAGTTTTCAAACTACATGTTAGTTTTTGTCCAGGGTTTGAACTACAAATCCAAATCTACAATATGTAACTCAGTTCTGTTTTTAGTTAGGACTTTATGTGAAATGGGTAGCCATAGGGAAATTATAGAAAAAAATAGCACACGAACCACCAGAAACCCTTGCCTGAAAGTATTTTTAAAACTACTGAAGGGAAAGCTCTACACTTTGTGAAAGACTATCTTCTAAGTGATAACACACATATGTAGATTTCTGCCTACAGATGGGTGAAAAGCAATTGTTCTATGATCCTATATACTGTATGTAATTATCTGTAATTAAATTATGGTAAAAATAATCAGCTTGAAACTGTGTTTAGAACAACTACTGGACTATAGAGCATTCTTTTTCATGAAAGAATGTGTCAAGTGCCGCAAAGAGGCAAAAGCAGAAGGGAGTGAGCTGTGGTTAGTGTAAATCCTACGGCAGTGACAGTCATTTGTATTATCTGCACTTCTTTGAATAAACTCAGATGACAGCCCTATTTCATTTCTTCATTCAGTTTGGAGGCCAGATGGCATTAGAATCATTTACTTCACCTTGTTGTGCTTAATTACTACAATCAACACACTATTTTCCAAATTAATCATAACAAAGTAATTTCATTAGTAACACAGCAGGCTGTTGAATTATTAGCATCATAACAGTTTGCAAACAATTAAACTTTATTTGAACCTTAAAAATTTGCAGAGTGGAACATTATTGTAAGATCTAATGGCAATGGAGTAGAAATTCAGTACAGAGTGAATCATCAAGCAAAATGCTATATAAAATATGACTTATAATCACCTTTGAAAAAGATTAGCTCTTTAACTTCATAGAAAAACAAATAAAAGCTAAGGAAACATAATGAGAACATAACAATTAGCGTATTTTCTAACAAGGCACATTGTTTAAATTCACATTAATGATATTATTATGATCTTGAGGAGCATGTGCTATTTTTTTTGTCAAGGGTGTAAAGAAAACTTTCTCCCTGGTAGTAAGTACACAAATGATTTTGTCTAACTAATAGAAAGTACTCATGAATCAAGGGTAAATGGCAATTTCTCTTGTCACTCCAAATTTGAAGTGTTTCATTTCCTTTCTTCTGTTTCAATACCACCGACAGACATTCAAGTTAAAAAGAACAAAGGCCAGAGGTTTGGGCAGGAATAACACCTTATTTCTGTATTGTCACCATTCACAGAGAGCCTATGTGGCTTAGAAATGCTGGTCATCAGTTGGCAAAGGACTCCCTCTCCTGGATTAGCTGTAAAAGGAGGCAGAACATCTAACCACATCACATTCTGGGCAAGCTGTGCCCAAGCGGGGGAGGGGCTCCCAAGTGGTCCTGGATGCGATGACACGGTGCCGCCATCTACTGGCCACTCCAGTCAGAGGCACAGACCTTGTACCCACTAACCAGGCTGTCAGTGAAAAAACTGTTTTGGCTTTTGGCCCTCAGGCTATGTGTCCACAGAGTTCATCTAACTTTGGCCAAGATGAGTTGGATCTACGTCAATGGCACATAATGGGAAAAGGGTAATGGAACACGTCTAATTTCTGAAAGCTTTAACTTGACTATGTCTACAGATAGACTTCAATTTACTTATGACCCCTAAAATTAAGATTTTTTTAACATTTGAAACTGAGCGATCATAGCATTTATAGGATAATAGCAAAATAAACATTCTTTAATGTTTTTAAATAATTTTATATAGATAGTTTAAATCTTATCAGCTTGCTGTATCCTTACCTTTATAAATTATAGACCTGGAAAGTTCAATGAAAGTTCAATGAATGCTCAATGATGATGCAAGAGTAGAAGAGTGCATCTCTTCCAAACATATCCAGTCCCACTAGTGCCTCGGATACACAGGACGGCTGTGCTGGTACCGCAACAGGCCATCAAAATACCTCTGATTTCAAATATCCATGAAAAGGTCACGACAGGACTCTGCAGCTCTTACTCAAGAAGCAACAAATATGTATCTTGGCGGCCGGCCGAATGCTGCCCGACTCCACCTGCTGGTACATGTTCCCACTGTGATTGTTACTCTTTCCTCTCTGAGTGCCCTGAGACATACACAGCACCTCAGGCCTGGAGTTTTGCTGTTTTATGGTGGGGCTGTAAAAGCACAGCAATAATGAGGCAAGGTAAGAGAGCACCTGCTATGCACTCTTACTCTCAGAATATGTTGAGATGATTTCTACCATTAGTTTAGGATGGGGTTTCTTGTGCTATGATGGAGAATATCGGCAAGCCCGCCTGTCATCACACCAGGACACTGTCACTGTGAAGTGCTCTGCATGGGCCTGGTTCTGCTTTGCTCTCATGTACCTGGTGACAGCACACTACCATTCCCGCTTTCTGATTCCATCTTTTCTTTCTCATGGCTATATTTACCAGGAAGTAAATCTGCCACTCTAGAGAACTCCTCTCATGTGAACAAGCTGCTACTATATGAGAAACAACGCTAAGGTAAATCATTCTCATAGTTCTACAGAAACATACCTATCAAATACTCGGACAATATATCCCATTAAAAAGTCTATGAAATCATATATAACATTCTAAAAATACCTGATGACCAATGAAAAAGAGAATTGAGAATTCACACAGGAGTCACAGGGACTATATGATCCATACATAGCAACAATGGATTCTTCACACAAACCAAATGGGTAAATAAAAACCAATCATTTCTTTGCAAAGCACAGCAGATATAACTTTATGACTTGCATGTAACTTAATAATTCTCATTTAGCTTCACATCAAGAATATTTTAATGAATTACTTATAAAATGATAGCCAAAGATAAGGGATGTTCAAAAAACAAAGACAGCTCTGAGCTATCTCTTGGCTCTGAGAAGCTTCCAAATCCAAAGCACTCGCAGACAGGCAGAAGACTCTTCCTTCCTGGAAGGACAAGAGGAAAGTTGCATTTTAATTTTTGTCTTCAGTAGAGATGCTATTTTTCCTGCTTAGAAAAAAATTATATTTTAGCCAAACAATAATGAATGTTTATTCAACATTTTTCAATTCATTTCCTCAGAAAGGCCATAAAAGTGACATTTTACTAGAGAAGAGGAACTCAAAAATAGTTGGTTATTACCAAAGGAACTTTCTCTAAAAATCTGTTCACTTTCAAAGTAAATTCCATGGAGTTATTTTAAAAATTAAAGATCAATCAAAACAAAACAGACTTGGGGCACCATCTTTGTTTTATAACAAAACTACAAAGCTTAAAAAGGCAAAGACTTAGAAGAAAAAGACCAAGAGAATGTACGAGCTATTACAGAATATTGGATTAAAATGTACTTACCCAGACTCTCAAATATCATACATCTCCATTATGTAGGCTTTAGGCACCAAGCCAATGGCTCCCTTCATTTCTCCTACCCACCAGCCATATCTATTGTATTCCTAATTGAAAACAATATGCAATATTAACCTTTAGACTGGTGTAAGTACAATGTCATTTTGCAACTTCTTAGCAATGTTATTTCTTTTTATAAAGTTACAAGTGCTTAAGCAGAAACATTTTCATCTTTTTTTGTTTCTGGACAAACAAAAAAAAAGCTGTTTGGCAAATATTTAAATTACCGTATAACACAAAACCTGTTCATTACTCAGTACAGAATGCAGAAGTAATCATTCATGGTAAGAACGTAGAAAACGAGTCACCAGAAAGCTGGCTTTCTAGCCCTCCTTCACCCTCTCCCTATCTCTTTGCACACAGTGGGGACCTCTCTGTGTGCTGGCCCCAATGCAGGAAGCTGTAAGGTTAAACCAAGATCCCAGAAATGCTATATTTGCCTTCAAGAAGCTTATTACCTAGCAAGAATAAAAATAGCTTTATTTTTTAAAATAACAAACTACCTAATTCATAATTAAATTTGTTGGCATATTAAGATGGCATAAAATTATTTTGTATACATACATTTTAAACTGACCAATTAGAGAATAAGAAAAAATACAAAACAAATTAAAGATATACAAATGCCATTAGGAAACAATTCACAAATTGGTCCCTTTAAAATGGCATCTCAAAGGCATTTACTGTTCCTCCTATTGATCCTAAACTAGCTGACATGAAGGATAGGTGGGAGGAATTTAAAGGTGATGCTATTTGCCCATATAGTAGATGACTAGGAAATGAAAGTATAACAAGTTCTAAGGGTGAACTATGACTATAGCTGTAACACAAGGGTGACTAATGAAGCCCTTCTGTTTCCTTTGCACTGGGAGATAAACCGGGGCCTTCTCTTCTCTCCTTTACCCCCACTGAGAGATGCACCTGCTTTAGACATCGTGGGCATCAGGAACACTCCACAACTGGCCTCATATGTCTGCCAGATTGACTAATGTATTTTTAGCTCAAATTTATTTATGTTTAGTAAGATACAAACAAATAAAGTGAATTACAACTTTCAAGAATAATATCTTCCAAGACCAATGCTCTGCACAAGCATAATAGGGTCCAAATTTAATTTTCCATCATATATGATAAATTCTTAAAATCAATCCCCAAAGTAATTCACTAGGTTATGATTTTGTAACATTTGAGTCATAAATAAACATGCACATGCATATTGAGTTACATGTGGGGGTGAGCGTTGATACTAGTGCAGGATTAACATTTGTATTAGTAAACTACTGACCACTGGAAAGGAAAATTATGCTTTTCTTCAAAACAAATGTAGCAGCCTTAGCATGCGTGTATTGATAACCAGTCTATCAACGGATTAAAGGAGACCATCTATGGGTGCTTTGTAAGCAGTGGGCAGTATTAGAATTCGGCTGACTGAAGAGCAGAGTGGAAGGAAAGGGGGAGGAAAGACTAAGCTGTAGTTCTTTTTGGAGTGAGGGCCCTGGACTGGCTTCTGCGGTAGAAGACTCAAGTTTAGAAGTTCACTGACCATGTGCTGTCTAACTAGAGAGAATACTCAGGGCCCAGACTCAATGATAATGGCTATAACATACAGATTCTATTATCAAAAGAAAATGCCAACTCACTGGACGCTATGATTAGCAACCATTATATCCTAATAGGTACCTAATAAAACTGCCTTTTTCAATTTTTAAGGCAATGAATACAATTGGAGCCTAAAGCTTAACAAAACAAATGTGCTTAACCTTGGACAGACTGAAGGCCTAACAACATGGCATGGTGTCAAAATAGATTGTTAACAGGGTAAGTCTGAGGATGAACATTCTCATGCTATACCACCAGCTTTAGATTTTCTAAATTGATTATGTGGAAAGAGTAAAGAAATCAGCCTGCCAATGGTAGACACAGAGAAATTCAGCGAGAGGGCACATTACTGACCCACATCTGTGCTAAGGATTGGTCCTCGGGCTGGATGACAATGTTCAGATTCAAAATATGTGCCATTAAGTACACATGGCTTTGTAATACACTGCTTATATCTATACTGTCAACTAGGGACTCTTATCATTCTCACACACTCTCAAATTTAAGACCTCGTCAAGCAAAGGCAGACAACAGGCTTCACACTTGAGAAAGTTCTGCAGTGTGTATCGTAGAGCAGGCAGGGTAATTAACAAGAAGGCACACTAGCAAACAGCAGGGAGGAGCTTATTGGCCTCTGAACAAATCCCTTACAAGCAACATTCTGGCAAACGGGTGCAAGGGGGGAGTTTTACGTTCAAATAATCTTAAATGTGTCACATAATTGTAAAACACTGAAGAATATATGAAAATGCTCTAAGATGACACAGATCTAAAGCAGAAAATGGTAAAAACCCAAGTCAGTCAGAATGTTTTACTTTATATTTGTGAAGAGTCCATATAATATTCCTGTGTGAACGATAAGAGGGTAGATAAAATATAGTGAGGCAAAAACCAAGGAGGCAAATGCATGAATCTGCTCTGCAGCTATTAGAGTGTGTTGACAAGACCACAAACAGGAGCATTCCCTTTATCACCGCCATCCTCTGGATGAGCCTCCAGAGCAACATGAATCCCAATTAAACCATCTGCAGTCTGTAAGTGGGGATGACAATGCTGCTTGGAGCCTCAAGATTCAACATCATACAAGGTTTCCTTCTGAACAAGAACGTCGGTCTGTCTTTGCTTTTCCCACATAAATGTGATTATGAGTGATAGAGTCTGCACAGTGGAAAGCAATGTGAACCATACCGTGTCAAGTGGATCATTAAAAAAAAACTCTCAAACCTTGTCATTAATAAGCGAGAGAGAGAGAGAGAGAGAGAGAGAGAGAGAGAGAGAGAGAGAGAGAGAGAGGAGAGAGAACCATACCAGGCTGCCATCTAAATCCTGACAGGTGAGGAAGCATCATGCCACCTTTATGGAACGGGGATCTCAGGTACAGGAAGGCTTGCCATCTGGCACCCTTCACATTACTCGGCTCTTAACATCAACTGAAATGCTAACATAGGCAAGTGACTGTACTTCAGGAGGACTGATAAAATAATGAAGAGTCCTTTAATCTACAGGAAACCATTCTAGTCAATTTATAAGAAATATTGCATCCCTTTGTAGGACGTGTAATTATTTTCTATTAATCATGTGCTATAAAGCTGCATTACGCGGTTATTCTGTTATCACTAGCAAGAGGCCTGCAGTCAGCTTCTGACAATGTGAGGTAATTACTAACACAAAGCTGCTTTCTCCTCCCTCCCGCAGTAATGCTATCTAGATCCAGAGCTACAGTGATGCTTATTGTATAAAAATAGCACTCCAAAGAAATTCAATATCTGCAAAATGGATGGCTTCGAGGCAAAATGGAATGTGGCAGTCAAAGAAGCAAAATAAAGCCAAATTTGCCTGATAATCTAAGAGAGTTACACTGAGGTACACTGAATGTTCACAGTCTCGGTCCCATGTTTTCATGCCAAAAAGACTCATTTTATTTGTTTTATTTGATAGTTAAAAATTTTAAGCCTCACTTAATATTTATTGAGCAATCAATTGAAGTGATGGTGTAATAATGTAGGAAAACAGGATGAACTTTGATGAAGAAAAAGAGGGACTTTACCCAACACAATAAACACAAGTCCATGTTTGCTCATTAACTCCATCTTCTTTCTCCGCTGGGATATTATTTTACACTCAAACAAGACCCTCAAATTCACTTAAATCCCTCCAGCACCGTGCTTCTCCTTTCTCAAGTACACTAATCCACTTTCTGCAAACCATATGGTGAAAGAATGCAGCCTTCAGGGAAACCTGAACCTGCTAAGGTCTAGCAATGGGCGGGCCCTTGCACAATTAGTTACTGATGTTTGAAAGCAACAGGTGTTGGAAATGTTGAGAGTGTATGCATCCTTTTATGGAACATACATCTGTGCTTCAAAACACACTAGCTCTTTGTGACATGAAAGTGGTTTTATCCACAAATTGTGCCATACATACACTTAAGAATCAGTGGACTTGACCATTGTTTCCAAGTACTTCCTGTGCTAATTATTCTTTATATTGTAGTGTGAAAACAGGAAACACATAATTCTTCAAGGCTATCTCTTCATTTGTACTTGGTTTAGAAACCTGTAAGAATCATTTCAGCTGAGGGTGTAGCTCAGTGGTAGTGAGCTACACCCTCTAGCATGTACAAGGCCCAGGGTTCAATGTGTAGCACCACACACACACACACCCCACAACAAAACAAAACTAAACACAGAATCTCATCACGTGAAAAGGTTTCTTCATTGTGCACATCAGGAGCTGGAGACCCTCACTGCTTTACGGTTACTGTCACATTTCCTGCCTGACTCTTCATCTTTAACTTGCTGAAGGAGGAAACTGATCCAACCCCTGCGGTTCTCCATGTCATCTGAACACTACAACCCAGGAACTGCCTGAAGACACTGTTTCCGGTGGCTTTGGCATTTCTAGCTCATTCCTTTGTAATTTACTACTGGGGGTGACTTCAAGTTCCTCTAATCACAGAACTATTTTTTCTCCCTGCATTGTCCACTACATGTTTAAAGTAAGAGAGAGACAGAACAAGAAAATATATTGTATGAATTCAGTTCTCATAGCAAATTTTTGCTTACAGCCCAGAGACTTGAATACATTAAATCCACATTTCTTCAGAGCCAACAGCCACAATTCATAATGTTAGGCAAGGGAGGGTGAGTCATAGGAGTAGAGGTCACCTGCTGATCCAAGACTCCATTAGTGCTCTGAGCCTCAACCACTCTGCCTTGCTCCAGCACAGGCCTTCACCACTGTTCTGAATAACCACAGCGGCACTGCGGCCTCTCCGATCTTCCCAGAACTCTACAGAGCATGCTGATTAGCTCTGCTGCTTAGCTGGTACCCAGCAGCTAGCAGCATGCTCCTGTCACTGCTCTGGACCACAGTCCACTTGCCTGTGTGTGTGGTGTTCCCTTCCCCCAGCCAATCCCGTCCAATGACTGAGACCCAACTTCAGTCTTGTCATGAATCTTTCCCAAGTTGGCTAACCCATACTAAAACCTCTCTCTTCAAGCTGACTCTATTCCTCGGGGGATTTTATGTGAGCCAGTTTTATCCCTTCAGCTAAGTGAAAACTCGCTGAGATCAGAGGAAGGGCTTGCTCTTGGCCTGTACACCCCACAGTGCTGCACGAGTAAGATGCCAGTAGGTAGGTACACATGATGAAGCAGACTCCATTCTCACTTTGCAAGATGCACTAATTGTTGAGTCTTTAAGGAAATATAATTTCCAGTAGGAACATCTTTTCCTTTTCATGTAGTAGACCTAGGGAAAGAATCAATATCCAAACACTTGTGCCCACCTGGCTGTGAAACCTGAAGCATGTGGTTCCTATTCCCAGCAGGCTGCTGAGCTCTGTGGTTTCCAATGCACTGTATGGTTTGCTTAAATTCCACCTGCAGAACAAAGGTATTTGTCCCTTTCATCTGGGACTTGGCTGGAATACTGAATAGGTAGAAACTGTGGTGGCTGCTGGGACTTCTTGAGATTATCTTCACAGCAGATCCAGGGCCATATCCCAGCTCAGGGACAAATGAGGCAGGCCACTGGGCAATCCACAAGCTCTGTATGGATGACTCTGTTGTTTGTTTATACTTCCAGTCCTCGTCAAGATTCTAGAATCATTCAGTTCCATACTTAATTAAGTCATATGTCTACTTATTATACATTGGACCCTTATAGTATGACCTTTATGAATTCTTTTGTTATATTGTGTATAATTGGAGGCCATTACCTGACACTCTTGTACTTATTACCAAAAATTATTTGGGACTGGGTTATTCTCACAGATTCTAGAAATTCCTATGAGAATATATCAGTGCTGGGGAAAGCCAAGGTCCCTATTTTATCACTGAAAGAATTAAAAGCTCCCCAGCTCTCCCTTTTGGGGTTTGGCTGCCAAGAAGATCAGGCCCAAGGTGAAGGTCAAGCTTTGGAAACTCCACTGTATTTGAAGGTCTTCAAAGGGCAAGTTCTTCCCTTGGTCTTTTATTTACTTTTCTGCAATTATGTTGAACCTTACTTTCTTCACTTATAAAGTGAGGGGCTAACACTAAAGTCATTCTAACTTTGGGATTCTAGCATTCATTTAACAAGGCAGCATTATTACCTTTTTAAAGCTGTATTTTAGTGCATGTCTTTAAAACACCTGTCATACTGTTAATAATATTAGATATATGAAGTTCAGAGGAAGGTGAGAGGGCAGGAGAGAGGGAAGAAGAAGAGAGGAAAGGCTGGGAGCAGCAGTAACCCTAATACTGAAGGCTGAGTGTAAGGGAGAAGAATGCATTAAGAGAGAAGCAAGTACAGTGGAAACTTACAGTATTACAGAGAAGCTACAGGTGCCTCAGAGACTCTAGACATACGGAAAAGAATACAGAGCATGCCCAAAGCCTGGAGGTCAAATAAAGTGCTGTGCCAAGGGAAGAAGAGTGGGTATAGTTAACCCCCAAGGTGCAGGAGGAAAGCAGGGGACAAGTAGGAAGCCTGGCTTGGAAAGGTCAGCTTGGCTTGGGTTTTATGGCATCCCTCTGGCTGCCAGGAGGTAGAGAAGTCTTGAGTGACAGGATGACTACTGGCTCCACCTCTCCCTTCACGACAGGCCTGTCCCCTCCACCCACTTCCATCTGTTGCTGTTCTTCTAGATTTTGTGCTTAACCAACATGCAGAAATAAACATTGATATAGTTGTTGAATGAACAGATTCCACCCACA
Source organism: Zapus hudsonius (assembly GCA_004024765.1). Classification (NCBI taxonomy): domain Eukaryota; kingdom Metazoa; phylum Chordata; class Mammalia; order Rodentia; family Dipodidae; genus Zapus; species Zapus hudsonius. The sequence goes on from PVHP010003271.1 coordinate 26,272, forward strand.
CATGAAGCTTTAGGTTTAGTTCCCTACAAATCTTTTCCAGGATTTGCTGAGCTCCCTCTGTCGGCTCTTCCAGCTCTGCAGCCTTACAGCCCACACAGAGCATTGGTTGTCTCTCCCACTGTGCTGCAGTGACCCCCAAGGAAAGCTCAGAGGGGTGCTGTGCACAGTAAGTGGTCAGCAAGGACCTTCTGATCAGACCATGGAATCATTCTGACCATCTATGCTGTTTAGGACCAGGATGTGATGACTAACTTTCTGATACAAAAAAGGGGGGGTCGAGTTCTAATCAAGAGCCAGGCAGGTACAGGAAAGCAGGAAAGAGAGTAGAATTTAGAGTTGCACCCACGCTGATTCCTGGAGGAGGTACTTACTAGCTGGGTATCTCCTCAGGAAATTTCTGTAATAGCCTTCCTGAGTATCAGTTGCCGAGTCTGTAAATCTCTAGCACCATGGATGTAGTTTACAGGGTTACATATGAACTAGACCCACAGCAAGTGCTAGAACAGTACTGTAGGTGTTCAGTACTTACTTTCCCTTCCTCTCCTCCACTAATTGGTATAGCAAATACTAGGAAAACAGAGTACTTTAAAATGTTCTATCAGACAATCTCTACCCTGATCCTCCAGAGAACAAATCCAAGAGTAGGTGTGGAACTGCTGGCATGGGGGTGAGCACAGCTGCTTTCCGAGGACGGAGAATGATGCTTTCTTAAGACTCTTTCTAGCTGTTGTTTTCTAGCTAAACTTCAATGATGAACATGTGTCACTTGGTAATTTTTGAAACATTTACTCTAACTCTCTTCTTGGTCTACTTCTACTCTCTCCAAGCCTGACACTTTCCTGGACTATCTAGCTGCGTGTTTTCAGAGATGAGAAGAGAGGCATCTGAAAAGAGTGAAAACTGAGTGTGCTGCATGCATCAAAGGTAGCTCCTGATTTTTGAGGAAGGGGTGGGGTAGAGCGGGTTTTTGAAATTATTGATTTTTAAAAATTATCCAATGTGGTGCTTTTCTCTATGGTTTTGTTTTTTTTTCTGGTAAATTCTTGATTACTCCACACTGACTTAAACCATGCAGACCCTGCGGCCTGGTCCTACAATCCAGCCCCTACATGCTGTCTCAGATAGCCTGCACTGCTTGACATTGTCCTCTGACTCTCAAGTCACTGCAAGGGCTGAGCCATCAACCTGACTCCTAAACATCTCCCCTTTCACCTGCCAGCCTTGTTCTGGAAAGAGAAAATAGCTGAGTAAGTGGTTGACAAGCAGCAGGAGGAGTCCTGTGAGTGGAACTGGAACCTGCCAACAGGATGCTAAGTCCACAAACTCCTTCCACTGCCAGAATGGTAGGTAGCAAGTAGGAGGTCACCCTAGGCTCCTGTACACAAACCACCAAATGTAATCACAAGAACAGAGCTGCCTCTTACTCCCCAAACAATATGAGACTCTGGACTAGCTCAGTGTCCACAGGATGAGATGCCCTCATTACTTTCCACCAGTGGACCGTGCTATCTGTGGTATTTTGGGTCACAGAGTCACAAATGACAACCCGAGAGCCAAAAAAGAAACTTTGCTTTTTTTCCTCTGTCAGTAGAACTAAGCAGATTTCTGTTTCATTTCTTTTCACAGGTAAAGCTGAGAAAATGCCATGCTAACTAAATCTTTATATCCTTGTACTGAAAAAAAAATGGTCAATGCCCCCCCCCAACAATTCACTGATCACTGTAAACCAACAACCAGCTAGAAAGAGAAGTACTGCTTGGAACTCCAACCAATACACCCTCCAAAGGCCTTTTACTGTATATTCATGACCACTGTCTTACCGATGTTTCCTGGTTTTGATAATAAAGTATTTCTTAAGAGGTGGCAAAGCTAGTCATGAATACTTCAGACTAGATAAGACATTCCCCAATCTTTCCTCTCCTTTTTTTTCTTTTCATATCAGACAAAATAGCATGAGTCACTGCTGCTAAGTATAGCACATCTGTTATTATAGTCTAAAGTTAAGTTAGCGATTTACCTGCGTGTGTAGATTGTACAATCAACTACCAAAGCATGTATATCCAGGACAGCGAGACAGACAGCTTAACAGAAGAGGAATGTGGGCCACAGGGTATGCCTGCTGCTATCTGACCTGGAACCTGCTGGTGGAATTACACAATCTCACAAGAACAGTTCTAGAAGAACACTATTAGCTACAATATTATGTGCACTATATAAGGGAAATAAATCAAGATGCAAAGCAGCAAAAGAATTTAGCATGATTTTTCCAAACAATTTTATTTTTGCAAAAATTATAATTTAAAATATTTAAAGGTTTTCTGCATCCATCATGACTTTTTCTCATTAAAAGAATCTGAAACCATTCCTAGTGTTTCAGTGTTAACTCACCAAAAAGGCAGCTACCAACCACTAAAACAATAAATTATCTTTTCATCTGTCCCTGAAATGGGCTCCATCTATTTTTTAAGACAAAGATTTCAAAATCCACAGTGAACTGTTGAATTGTTTTATTTTAACACACGAAAAACAGAAGCTCCCTTCTATGAAGAAAATTGCAAAGTAGAGTTACTGGCTCCTTTTTAGGCAGGCAGTAGAGTTATTATTAGTGAGGTTCAAAGGTGGAGACTAAGAAAATGCCGGACACTTTGAAGGAGGGGCTAGCTCAGCCAGGGGTCACATGACTGCTGTTAATTGGAAACTGTTAAAAAGGGAGGGGGAGGGGTGGTTCCTGCTCTTCTTTATTGCGTTTGATTTTCACTGGGAAAAAAAAAGCTAGGATTTGTATAACTCTCAAAAGAGACTTAAAATAAATAAATCACCCTGAGGCTGACTGAACACAGCTGACATTCCACCAGGCTTCCTTGCGAAACACACACACACACACTCACACAAAATTCAATTTTCAAATAAAACTATATTTCCAGAGTGATTTTTAATGAAAACAGACCAATCCTCAAATTAGTGAAATGTTTTCGCACCATTGCATTGACAAAATTAAAATGCTCTTTGTTTAATGCATGATGTTTTACTTCTTGGTTTGTCTAAATGTTTATTTATATTGGAAGAATGCATTTTTAACAATTTGTGTTGCCTTTTTAAAAAAGGAGTATGTTCTCAACTAACAAACTTATGGGAAGTAAGTCAAATCAGTGATAAAACTCGTGTCATTGCTAATAAGCTGGCAGTTCTTCAAAACCTTTAAAATGGTCTTATTTATTAGAAAAGTCATGGCACTGATTTCTTTGTAAAAGTACACATTTTCTGTGCCTCCACAAATATTAGTTTCCTTAGAATGCATTCTTCTTTGTGCATAGAGTTTCCACACTTAATTCAAAATGATGAACAAAATTTTTCTTGATTAATGCTAATACCTTATTGACATGAGATGGGGGAGTAATAACCCATGGCTGGATTTAAAGTTGAATTAATGACACCATTTGGATTGTGCCCATTAGCTGCAATTACCTGCACCACTCATTCTGAGCCACTAGATGGTGTAAAAAATAAATTAAAATGGTCAAATTCCATCCTATCACCACAAAATCTAGAGATCACCGAGAAGACGGGCTAATTTCAGGGTATATTAAAATGCCAGTGGTTTCTATAATGCTTGCACTTATAAAAATATGTAATATTGGTCCTTCTATTTAGAAACAAGCCATTTTTGGGCAAAGTACTGTTCTCTTCTCCTTGAGTTCTTGATTTATAATTCTAAACATTCAAAACTACACTCATCATATATTAAAATAAATTTATGGTATTAACTACTGTCTGCACTTGCCAAAGTTTGGATCCCACTGGAAGGCCATGACATAAAAAATTATTAGAGATTCTAAGGGGTTTCTATGATAGTACTTTTAATTTCATGCTAACAGAAAGTGGAAGAAATGAGGTAATTTATGGGTACTTGTTTGTGTTGGAGATGAGAGCTCTACTTGGAATTTTGGCAACAAAGACAAGCTGATTCATAAAGACCTTTAGAACGGGTCCACAGACTTCATAAGCTTCATATCTGCCAAAGGAACATGCCATTCATCCCTGGAACCCGAAATTCCAAGTGGAAGCTAATCAAGCTTTTAGCTTTCACACAGCTTCAGACACACTGGCTAAAGAAACAGTGAGCTAAGTGAATTTAGAGCTGACTCAAAAGTTTCTTGTCAAGAACCGACGCTAACTGGTTTTATTTCTGTGTTAAGCAATTAACTATTTTAACTCGGGGCAATTAAATGCTCAATAACAGGGTTAATCAAGAGTTGGCATTAATCAAGAGTTAGGCATGGTGGTGATGCGTGTGACCCCAGCAACAGAGAGGCTGAGGCAGGAGGATGACAAGTTTAAGGCTATCCTGGGTCAGTTAGGGAGACACTGTCTTAAGGGGGTAGAGAACCAGGGACGGAACTAATGAATTAGTTCAATGATAAGAGTAAGCACTTGCTTAGCTTGATAAAGGTGCTGAGTTTAATCCTTAGCACTGATATTAAAAAGAAAAGAAAAGAGGAAAAGAGAAAAGAAAAGAAAATGGAAAGAAAGGAAAGGAAAGAAAAGAAAAGCTACCCATGGATGTGGCTTCCTAGGGCACCCAAGAGCTGAAAGTCTCTCTCTGGGAACAACAACAACAATAACAATGTTTTGTTGAGCAGAAGACTAAGAGAAATTTGTGAGAAGTCTGAGCTTTGGGTATCTTAACTAGCAGAAACCACAGCTGTCTATATTTAACTAAATATTTCTTTCCCCTGTAATCTACAAGTGTTTATATCATATTTCTCGTGTATGCCTGGTACCTAAGTGTGTCCACTGTAGGCACTTTATGATTTTGAATTAAACAGGAATAAGTGAGGGAGGAAGAGAAGAGAAAAAGAAGGAGGCAAAGTGGAGGGAGAAAAACAAGTCCGGGAATCAAACACACAGCTCAAGTACTGGCTAGGCACTTTCCTGACCGAAGCTCCCTTATTCGTTAAACCAAGAATAGACAGCTTTGCTAAAGTGCTTGCTCTATATCATCTGAGTTATGAGTTTATATACTGCCTGCCATCTAATATTGGAAGGTCAACATGTGACCTTATTTCCACATTCCCTTTGTAACTACCTACTCATATTATCTCTCTGAAAAGTCCAAAGCATTTCTTTAATCAACTACATTAAAGTCTCAGACTTACGACACTTGCCTGTTTATATTTAAATTCTTTCCATACATGATTTGGTTCTAAAATAGTCTCACAAAGCAGGTAGGGTTTTAATCCCTGTGGTACAATAGGGGAAATTGAAAAGGGAAATTAAGCAAGCACAAACATGTTATCAGAAATATAACCCGCTGAGCATGGTGACACACACACCTTTAATCCCAGCACTCAGGAGGCTGAGGTAGGAGGATTGTTGTGAGTTTGAGGCCAGAATGAGACTACATAGTAAATTCCAGGTCAGCCTGGGTTAGAGTGAGACCCTACCTCAAAAAAAAAAAAATAAAGAAAGAAGTGCAACTCGACTTTGAGATGTGATAGTCTAAATAATACGGCATCTTAAGAGCAGAGAAAAAGACTCTTATGAATATAAGGATGAGTTTGCAGCAATATACTCTGGTACTATGTTTGCAAGTATAATGTATCAAATTTTTTAAAAATTACCTAAACTTGCCTGAATAGAAAGCATGGCTTTTAAATTGTTGGAACACCCAGTGTATTTACATCAAGATGAAAAACTTGTTCTATAAACACAGAGTTTCCAGGAGTGAATAGCAGACAAAATCAGAATAAGCACACAGAAGAATAAAAAGGAAGAGGAAAGAAAACCATAATAAATAACCCAATAGCTTACAATGTCAACTTTCACATAAGTATATTGTTTCTGGAGAAGGCAGTAGGTGGATGTGAGCCAAGGGCTGAAGTGATAGGTAAACACACTGTTAAGTTGAATCCTGTTATCTGATTGTGTTTAAAATTTGATTATATTACACTTGACAAAATAATTAGTTATTTCAAACTCCCAATTGTTAACAAGGACCTAGAAGAATTCCAATTGGCATCTTTCCCTAATGGTATAAACTGAAATGCGTAAGAATCAGCTGTGTATGTCCCTGTCACAGCTGTCCTTTTGGGGACCTTCTTACCTTGCTAAGAATGTAAATCACATCACCACGCTTAAAGGACAACTCGTCAGAAAGAGCTCCTGTACAGTCCCACAATCCCTGGTAATAGTTAGCGTAATCAGTACTTTTATCTCCTAGAAGAAAAGAAAGAGAAAGTAGGAATTATAGCTTTAACCAACAGAAATTACAAGTTATCACACACTACCAAAACAGTCTAAAAAACTCTGGCTCAAGGAACTGAACATTTTCGTACATCCACATGTGAACCCTTCTTCTTACTACCTACCACCTAGTGAGGAGTGTCTCAGGGAGACTTTTAATATCTCTTTTTCCTTTATCTGTCTTTAATCTAAAACCATAGCTACAACATTCTAATCAAAGCACCGCTAAAAGTTGCTTCCAACATATTTTATGTAACACACCTCAGCCCACTGGCCATGTGCTGTGACGAACCCGTCTCACTTCATAATGAGCAATGTGTACGGGATGGGATGCATTGTAAAGTAACTTTCACAAAGGATTTGGGACACAATGATAATATTAATAATAATAGAGCTTTATACACAAATATGAAACCATAGCGAGGGATCCACTGTTTTTCAGTTCTCAAACCTAAAGTGGGTTAAAGAAAGGATATAAAGTTGAGATAATTTAAAAGTTAACTGCATCTCTTTTCTTTGGGAACATCTGTGCCCAAAGCTTTTTTCTCAAAGTTGTCTCTAAAATACTTTAGCAACTTTGAAATTGCCCGTGCTGCTGAAGCTGCATTTTTCACCACATTTTTGTCAGCCCAGCTTAGGACATGAGGCTCTGAATAAACATCACCATACACTGGAGTTATCAGCTCATCCCTCTCCCAGCATAAGCACAATGGATGTGATGTGCTCAAACTGCCATACAGACCATTAACTGATTGATTATTTAGCGCTCCCCGCTCTGTAATACCACAATAAACTGGGTAATAAATGCTTTGTCACTCACACAATGTAGGTCTCCTGAAACACAGCACAGAGTTAAATACACTGGATGCTTCGGTTACACTGAGAACTGTTTCCTGTTTTTAATTTCATAATTGAGTTTTGATGAGTTAACGCAAAAAGAATGCAAGTAGTATCAATAAGATGTCCGTGTATTCACTAGCCAGGAAAAACATATGGGCTGACAACTTCCATCACTGGAATGTCATTTCTGCATTCTGAGGGGATCCTTGTGGAGAGCCGTGCTGGACCAGGGCCGTCGTCTTAGTTGTTATGTGGCTTTCAAACAGCAGGCTACTTGGCCAGCTCAACACAACCAGTCACATTAGTGCAGTTTTGATTTTCACAAAGTGTTTTCCTAGAAAAATTTTAAAATTCTAGTGTCTTTAAAAATATATTTAACGTCAAAAAAAGTCTGAAGAACATGGAGTAGTTATAGAATGTTACTTTTCAGTTACACATGTAAGAAAAATAAATGAGGAATAGAAACTATACAGCCTAGCAAAATTTCCCTGCTAACTCTTGCCACCCCCTCATTTTCTTTGACTGGGGGGGGGGGCAATAGGAAGGAAGAAAAGGAGGGGAGGAGAAAGGCGAGAGAAACGGTGTAGTGACTTCTCAAGTGTGCGCGTGCGCGCACGCACCACTGATACCAGCAGGGATGTACAAAAGCCTGGGAATCCAACCAGGAACTAACAATGCTTGTAGCCTCCCTTCATGAGTCCCCCCCCCCCCCACCTCACCCCAACGCGTATATTAAATTCTGTAAAATAACACTAGAGGGCACTCCAGCTGGTCAGATCCCTCCAACATTGTCAATTTCTTCTCTTTTTAGGAAAAAAAAATCACTTAATAATAAAGTGACTGGTTTCCTTTAAAAACCATTTATTTAGACAAATAGAGATTTAGAAGTTGAAACATTCTTGTCAGATTAAATCAAATGCCAAATGGGTCAAAAGTTGCACTCCATGCAGTCCATCATGTGGGTTAGAAAGTCAAGGAATTAGAGCAAGGGGATGACATCATTTTACACGTCCCTCCCCACGGTTCCTGCCCAGAGGCAGAGGGTCTAAATAGCTGAGTTCCCCAGCTGGGGCCTCTGTGTGCTCCCCATGCTGCTCTGCCTTAGGCTTGGTCCAAAAATGTGGAAGAAACCAGAGGAGAGGTTTTTGGCTGAGTGTGGAGTCCCAGGGAGCCCCCAGCTGTCCACACTACTCTGCCTTTCCCAGCTTCTCTAGCAATTCATTTCCAACGAATAGGTTTTTGTCCCCGAGTGGGCAGGGAAGAAGGAAGGAAGAGGGAAGTATGGGGTGATTCCAAGCACATAATCCTTATCGTTTTGGCTCGTCCCCTGGATACACTTGGAGAAGCTCCCATTAACACTAATGGGAGTTACAGGAGCAGGCACAGGGAAGGGAGACCCCCACTGGGTACGAGATGCATCTCTCCCCAGATGTGCAACAGAAGCACTGCATTAAACCTCACTGCTGCAAAGAAGCAAGGGAGCCAGGGCTCTGGCAATGCAGCTGCCCCTGTGACTGGGCTCATCTCTCTGTCCCACATGGGAGCTATGTTCAAGAGTCATTTGTGCGTGTCAGACAGCTACATGCACACAAACATGCGGTTTACTATTCTGTGTTAGCATGCGAGACTCGTTCTGAAGAGGAAATATCATGAGGAAGGAAAAATAAAACCTGGTGGTGTAAGCTTGTTAGCCTCCACTGCCTCAGGAAGGCAATGCTTAAATTCTTAAGAAATGTGGATATTAAAAATTAGGAATTTTCTTGTTTGTAGAAGGTAGGCTGCTCCTCTAGTTTATTTTTGAAATGTAAGTGTGCCTAAACACACACACAAATGAGTCACAGATGTAGTGTCACAGTAGGTTCCCAAAAGTTACCATTGTTCACCTGTACAATGAAAAATGATCCACGTGAGAGTTATTTTTGTTTGTGAGGTGCTGGGATCAAATCCAGAGCCTTGTACGTGGCAGTCAAGTGCTCTACCACTGAGCTACAGCTCAGCTCCATGATGTGTACGGAGCATAATATGGTTAAACATACATTCTGAAATGCAAGTTAATTTGGCTTAGTTGTATTTACTCTGTGGATTCATTTTTCATTCTATGTATATCATTATCTGTACATTCAAAATTACAAAAAAATCACCTTATTATGTGCCTTGTCCTGAGAAGCATGAAAATTTTTTAAAAAGGAAAAAAATATAGGTTAGCCAGCCTATGAGACATTTAAACAATGTGCTTGTTCCTGCTTTGAAAAACAAAACAAAACTTAAAGATGGGCTGGAGAGATGGCTCAGCGGTTAAGGAACTTGCCTCCAGTGCCAAAGGCCCCGAATTCAATTCCCCAGTACCCACATAAGGCAGACCCACAAGGTGGTGGCCCTGGTACTCTCCCTTTCTCTCTCTCTCTCTCTCTCTCTCTCTCTCTCTTTCTCTCTCTCTGCTTGAAAAGGAATAAAAATATTTTTTAAAAAACTTAAATAGATAGTGGACAAAGCTAACAGAATTGTTACCAAAATATAAAACTAAGTATTAACACTAGGTACTTTTATAAAGATAACAAGATTTGAAAACCATGACAATAATGAGTCAAACATGGTAATGAGATATTGGAGACCCTGTTCTTGGGGATCATAAGTTGGAAACATGTTAGAAAGATACACATATTTTATAGTTAACAAAATTAAATAGGATCATATATATCTATCTATGTGTAGCATGTACAAGACATATAAACGTAAGCATAAAGGAACTTATTTTAGTTTTTCTTAGACAGTTTACACTGAATTTTTTGTATGAAATCAGTCAATGTAAAAATAGATAACATTTTGAACAAGGTTAGAAGTTCATGTCATGTGATATGCAGCAAGATAGTGATACCCTTGTAAACTTGCTGCTCTGTGTGGCCAACAAGTTTCTGTCTTTGACAGCCTAAAAGAAACAAAGGTCACCATTATGCAAAAGCATTAAAACTGTTACTTGAAAAAAATTTCATGTCACTAGAGATAAGAATTATTGCAGCACTTTGGAGTTGTGGTATGAGAAGCCTGATGGACTTACTGCATTCCTTTGAGAAATTTTTTTTCTATTCTTCAAAGGCAAAAAATTGGAGATATGGTAACTTGTTTTGAAAAATACAATTGCTTTAAGCCAAAATATTTTTACATGTGCAAAGCGTATCTCTATGTGACTACTTTCTATAAAGAAAACTGCATGTTTTGGACAGACATTTCATGATACCTAACCTAAGACATGTATACTTAAATTACCGTAGAACAAAGTCCTAGAGGCGCCACTGTGCTGCAGGGTTTTATAGCTGTATTCTACAGGGCAGGAGTGCTAACATCTAATGACTCTGTCCTCACTTCCTTTCTGAAAAAAGCAAACCAAAAGATTTTGCAGCAACCTGCTCCTGCCTTCCTGTCCAGGTCCAGAATCAGGCCTGTTTCCTTTCCACATGTCACAGTAGGAAGGCCTCTAAAAAGCTACTTCCTGAACACGCACTGCTTGTCCACCCTGCCTCTGACAGCTCCGAAGAGTGATGTATGAACATAACAGAGAGGGGAAGGTGACCCCCAGCCCCAGCTCTGTGCAAGACCCAGCGCTAGGGCAGACCTCGCCCCAGCTGACACACGCTCCAGGGCAGTGTAAAGACGTGATAAGAAGGCAGTCCTTCTCTTCTTTCCCTGTAAAATAATTGCTGCCTTATCAAAACTCACCTCATGTCTACACTACAGATATGCTTTATCTTGTGCTATTTGGAAATAACAACAATTCAGAAAAGTTGTCCATATCATGGGATTCTGTACGTACTATGTGCAGTTATTTTTCCAGCCTCCGTCATAATTAGTACTCGGGCCTGTGCCAGGTGGAAATGGATAAGGCAGAACATCCTTCCTAGCCTTCTAGGCAACCAGTGTCCTTTTCCAATTTGTAAGCTGCTGTCACTGGACTCTGGCATTTCTTACCCAATTCATTTGCTTTCTGTGTTAATCATATGCAATGAAGATATGCATGGCCAACATTTAAACAGGCTGCAGATCAATTAGCGGTCTTAAGTTTATCTGATTTTTATCAAAGAAGACAGAGCTGTGGGTCGATTGTCAGAGCCTGTGTCAAGTTGACCTTTTCAGAGATGTCTACATTGCCAGTCCCCTGGGCAACTTGTTGTCCCCTGTTAGTCTCTGAATGGCAGAAGTCTGTTCTGCTCAAGCACAAAGTATACACAGATGTCTATATTACATTCTTATAGGTTTGACAGCAACTGCATGTTGTATCTATAAACTGTCCTTTAGCAGTGACACTTCCTCAATGATGATAAGGTAATTTATGCAACTAAATCTCCTTTGTGCAGAAATGAAAGCTAATTGAGTCATTACAAAGTAATTCAGGAAGGAATACCTTGTATAAATTGGCTTACTTTATAAATCCTTCTCAAGTGGTTTTCATGCATCCTAAATGGGACTAAGCAGCTTATCAGCCATAAGACACCTAGACCAAACACGCAACTTCAGGAGCCATGGCAACATCTTTAGGGCACTAAGAAAGTGATTAGAACAAAACCAAAATAAGCCTTGCTGGATTACCTGAGGTGTGCTGCACCCCATCCTGCCTCTTCGCCTGTTGTTCTTCCAGCTTCACGGAGGCGGTGTCCTCCTCTTCCTCTGCAAATAGACAGGGTCAGTGGCACACTGCAGGACCCCTCAGGATAATACAGTACATTCCTCATGTTAGGAGCAAAACTGAATCTCTTTAGCACATAAATATTAGCTTTAAGAATACAAAACTCCTCAAGACCCATCATCCCTTGTCAATGACCTGACACTGAACCAATAAACCACTAGCTGGTTCCAAGCTGCCACCTTGCCAAGGCTCACCAAGCTGACCTTATGAAACTGGAGATGCGCATGAATGCACTGCATGTTCTGTTTCAGATACCCAGAGAAACGTCTAGGTATTGAACAATCTTCAAGCCAGCTCAGCCCTTCAATCTAGTGAAGTAGCACCCGCTGTCAGAGCAACCCACTACATTATGCTGCCCAGCAGGGATAGCTCAGCTGGAACCATGGTTCCTAAAATATCAAGAGAGCACGGAAAAATGTATGATAGAAACACCTACAGATACTTTCATGTTTCTTTCAATCTTCTCACAGGATCCTCACGCCTTAAGACAATCTCCCAAATTATACTGTGGACCTACTATGTGTCACTTACTATGGGAGATATTGTAGTAAGCTCATGCTGCTGGGATGAACCTCCAAACCAGGCCAGTTTATGGGAGAAACAAGGGATTTATTGAAGCTACAGATCCAGGGGAAGTTCTATAATGGCGAAAGAGGCTGGCCCCCTTTCACAGGTCCAAGCAGAGGGAGAAACCCAGCACCCCCACCACACACACACACACACACACACACACACACACACACACACACACACACACACACACATCCCAGCAAAACTGTAGGGAGCTCCACTGAACTCAGACTGCTCTTTGCATACTTTGGGCTGAATCTGCTGGAGGGCATCCATTCTAACTACCACAGGAGATAAGATTCTATAGATAGATGATGATAAATCCTCATTCATAGACAAGTAAACTGACATACAGAGATGAAGCAACTTTCAAAGTATGTTATTAAAATTTATGTTTGTGATCAGAAATCCATGTTTTTTATCTTCCCTATAAGTTAATGCTCTTGCCTATATTTGTTCCACAGTCTCCCAGCACACTCTCTCCCCAAATTATAGAAATAGGATAAAATTAAATGAGAAAAATTTCAAACAGAATCAGACTATTAAATTCTTTGATACAACATGTATATCACATTATTACTTTCCCTATGTAGGGATTTACACAAAACTAAAAAATTTTAAGATAGATATAAACAAATAATACAGATAAGAAAATCTGAATAATCTCAAGAAAAATCAAACATATATGCAGGACATCAAAAGGTAGTAGTGTAACTATTAAATCAATCAACAAGTCAATCAATTTTCCTTGAGTATTACCTTCTTGACAGAGCAGGGAGTGCCCAGGGGGCAAGGGCACCAAGCACTAAAGTCATGTAGAGGGGAACCCTCCCAAGTGTGGAAGGCTTGCAGAATGAAGAGAATTTAAACAAGGACAGCTGGGAAGGATGTGATCTATCTCCAGGTGCAGAGAAACTCTGAACTTCATTGGGACAAAGTAACATGGTATTCTAGGGGGCCATGGACATCTCGTTATGGACTTCACTCTGGGCAGGTGGGCAGTGAGATCCTAGGAGGTTCTAAGCAGACCCAGAGCAGGACTTTGGGAGAGAGTCATCATTTGATCCTATTGTCTTAGACAGCCTGGATGAGAGGCACGGAGAGAAGAGATAAAGGGGAAGGAAGTCTTGAACTAAGGTCAGAGGAAATGGGAAGGAGATGGTTGTGGGAAGCAGAGGAAGTAGACTTGATAAGCTCTGTGCCTGTCTGCCTGCATGCACATCCAGAGGCCTGGGCTCTGCACTTAAAGGACAAATAGGCAAACCATCACTAACAGGAGGATAGGCAAGATAATCCGGGTTGCTGTGGGAACACAAGAGTTGTGTCTTTGACAAGATGGGTTTAACACCAAGATGGGCCTCCAAGAACAAATGTCCAAGGGCAACTGTATAGTAGGAACGTTTCCTGCATATTTTAAATGGTGATTGATCAAATCTAGCATTTGAAGTTACTTGTGAGATCCTGTGCTGATAAATTATAAAAATTATAAGTGGTTTGGGGTTTTATAATTCAATTTAGACAAAAGAGTGCAAGCTCCAAAATAAAGATCAGCTGGAACTACTCATGCTTATAAATTTAATGAGGAATGCTTTTTTTAACAACAGTTATCTATCTCACTGAGGCCAAACCTCAGACTTCTTATCATCAGTGGGTTGCTCACAGGGTGTTCTCATAAACTTTAAAGGCAGATGAGACATTTAGTTAATTCAATCTACTCTTCTATTTATTTATTTATTTATTTTTGAGACAGGGTCTTGCTCTAGCCCAGGCTGACCTGGAATTTACTATGAAATCTCAGGGTGGCTTCAAACTCACATGGGCCTTCCTACCTCTGCCTGCCAAGTGCTGGGATTAAAGGTGTGCGCCATCACGCCTGGCTAGTTCATTTAGTTTTAAAGGGGAAGGAGAGCGCTTGCTTGCCTTACCTTTCACTTTTTCTTCCCCTAACATCCATTATCTTTCCAATCTGATGACAAATTCAATATTGGAGTATAAATAAAAATAACTAAGGGCATTTATACTTAGTCAAAAGCCATAACCACATCCACATGGTAGGCACTATTTTTGGCTTTTAAGAAGAGACTGGGATTTAGAGTCATCACAAACACATACAACTAAATTATAATAATTAGATGGAAATCTCCACTCTTTGATGTAGTTAATGAATTTAGAAGAACTTAATATTACAAATTTATTTTTAGTTTTCTAAAATTTAAGTGCCTATAACATATGCTAGTAATTGCACTGGTGTCAGAAAGCTTTGTCCTTACTAAGTATATGATTTAAGTTATCAGAATAATGACATTAAAATATTTACTTAAGCATTAACATTGACAGTAAAGAGTCCAAACTGAAGTCTGTGTAAGATGCTAAGTACTAACTCAGCAGTGTTTTAGAGCAGGAGACTCTTCCTTTTTCCCTTTCAAACCTGTACTGACATTTTAGGAGAAAGACTTATGCATCTCATCAATTTTTCTTAGTAATATCCAACAACTTATTTTGTCTTGGCTTAACAGTACAAACAGCTTCCATGTAAAGACAATAAACTCAAATTTGGTGTGTTTTCTATTCTTAGGGAGAAACAGTGAAACTGAATCTTGACTGGAATCTGGCATGATTTAGATGTTGACTAAATTCTGAATAAACGAATGAACCCCAAAATCATACAAGTAGATCTTAACATATTCACTGATTAACAGAGCAACCCTCTTCCCAGCACTAAAAATGCGTAAGAACAATTAACCAAAATTAGAGGCGATAATCACCTCCACAGTATATTAGCAGTATAAACACACATTATTTTATTTAGGTTTACTATTAAACATCTTATTTTGGTGTTGAAGCATAATACCATTATACAACACTAATTAATACCTCAAATAGTCAGTGTTTGTGGGTTAATATATTCCATTCAACATTTTAATAACAGTAAACAAAAACAGCTCAGCTATGCAGTAAAATCCATCAAACCACACAGATGGTTATAAGGTTTTCATTGTGTGGTTGCCATAGCAATCATATTGCAAATCTGGAAGCTTCTTGCAAATAAGCAGCTTGTATTTACATGCCTCTCAGCTGCAGCCCAAAACTCTTCAACGTCTGAAGTTATTACTCCAATCACACATTGTTGGAAGCGCCATCAGGAAATTGTTTTGTGATCAGGCGAGAGGCAAACAACAGTAAAGTCAACCAAATGCAAAAGACAATTCAGATAATCAATGTGCGCTAGAAATGTCTTGATGGTAAAAAGGCTTTAACAGGAACCCCAGACAGAAATACGAAATTGCCAGCAGCAGTTGATCCTACAGAAGCCCAAAGCCAGAACTATGTCAACCTTTCCTTTAATGACTATTTGGCCTTCTTTCTGGAGTGAGCAAGAGCAGGAACACAATAGATAATTGAATATCCCCAAATCGTTTTCGGAAAATCTATGTGAGGACATGCTTACTGTAAAAAAAAAAAAGTCAAGACTTTTTTCCCTTTTCCATTCATCAATTTAATTTCAAATTGGTTGAGTTCTCTAACTGGATTAATGTCTTAATAGGGACCACAACTTTGGGTAGCTATGCAAAATTGCTGTTCCTGGCTTACCAATGTTCCTGTGTGTTAGGATAAAAACCAAAAAGAATGACAGTGAACAGTAGGTCCTGGAAGTTTGGCAAGGTGGAGCCTATTGTTGTATCTTGGCTTCTTTGTGTAACCTTGACCCTCTGTCTAGCCCTTACTGTCTCTGTGCAGAACTTCAGGGCAGGAAGAAGGTCTATCTGGTAGCACATCCAACAAAGATTTGGAGGACAATGAGATAGCCAGACTTCTCAGGGATAAAAATTCAAAATCAAGTTTATTACTTTAGGAGTGAGATTTTTTTAACAATTTCAGAATTTAGCAACCAAAAATGCCAACATGATATTAAAGGCACAAAATAAGCAATCACTGCTGCACACAAACTAGGTTAAAAATCATTAGTTTGAAATCGTATTCTTACAAGGTTTAATGTGAAAATATTATTATACCACAATTAAAAAAGCAAATTTGTCACTAGAATGCATAATATTATTAAAGTTAACAACTTAAACACAAATGTGAAAATAATGACTTTCCAACACAGACGCTACATGTTAGTAGCATGATTGGAGCGGTAAGAGAACAACTTAAATTCCAGCAAAGATCTTGTCAGATAGAATCAGGACAAATAATCTCTGAAGGGAAGAGCCTTAGACATCTTGTTTAACTCCTCGTTTCATGAAAGGGGATGCTGAATGTCCCCTGCACTGTGGACATTTCTAGAAATGTCCGTCATATGTGACTGTGAAATGGAGTACATCTCCATTTCAGAAGCAACTGTCGCAGATGAGGAAAGCATACAGCCTAAAAATAAAGAGCTTCCTTCCTTCTTTCCCCCTCTCTTTTTCTTCTTTTTCTTTTTTTTTTTTTTAGGTGGTTTCTCATTCTAGCCCAGGCTGACCTGGAAGTCACTATGTAGTCTCACGGTGGCGGCAAACTCACATTGATTCTCCTACCTCAGCCTCCTGAGTGCTGGGATCAAAGGTGTGTGTGTGCCACCACACCTGGACTAAAAATAAAGTTTTGAGTCAGGTTGGGTGATTCACACTTGTAATGCCAGCACTTGGAAGGCTGAGGCAGGAAGAGTATTGTAAGTTTGAGACCAGTCTAGGGTACACAGTGAATTCCAGGCTAGCCTTAGCTACAGTGTGATACTCTCTTTCAAAGCCAGATCCTTCTCGTTGGTCAGAAGCACCCATGGGTCATAAATGACCCTACTCCTAAAGAATTCTAGACATGAGGAAATTATGAAATGTGGCTTTTGTCCCAGGGTACTGGGAACTTTATGCTATAACACAAATGACTCCTTACTATATTATACATTTATAACAAATTATGCAATGCTAAAATTCTTTTCACATAGGAAAGTCTGAATTAAATGATTCTGTTATGAGAACTTTTACTTGGTTCTACATTTCTAGTACAATTATGGTTCCTTTTTATTTAAATTAACCATTTTATTATTCTGATTAAAAAAGCAATAGCTACTCACAGTTCAAAAGTAAGAAGTAGGGCTGGAAAGATGGCTCAGAGGTTAAGGTACTTGCCTGTAAAGCCTAATGACTGGAGTTCAATTCCCCAGGACCCACATAAGTGACACATGCATCTGGAGTTCATTTGCAGTGGCAGGAGACCCTGGTGGCTCATGCTCTCTATCTATCTATCTGTCTGTCTGTCTGTCTGTCTGTCTATCTATCTATCTATCCATCCATCCATCCATATCTCTCTGCTTGCAAATAAATTAATTTAATTTTAAAAGTAAGAAGTAAAAAAGAAAAAGTAATTTTTGAAATCATCCTGAATGATGATGGTTATTATTATTATGGCTATCGGTAGCATAACGAGTGTCAACAACTTGTAGGGTACATTTTTAGTTACTGTTTTTTCTTTATTCTTTTAAATAAGAATATTATTCCAAAAATATATGCTTATTACAAATGCTTTTGGGACTTAGAAATTCTTTTGAATTCTTTTCTAGAAAATAAATTAATCTATTAGCTTATAATTTATCATTTCATTAGTTAAGAAATATTTTAAAGGAAAATTAAGATGATTTACTTGTAAAGTAGGTACTGCATAAGGATCTTCAACTGCCTATAATAACCTCCTTTGAAAGCAGATATGGATTCAGAGTCCACTTGCTACAGTTTCTGCTGTTTCTTCTCCTTACTTGTGCAAATAGCCCTTTGCCCATCACGTGCAGAGCGCCACAATCTCATTGTCAAGAACCCAAGAATGAAGGGCAGCATTCTGCAAGGGAAACCATCACCCATCACCATTACACTTACTGGTTTGTGTGCCTTTCACTCACAGTGATTTCTAAGACTCTTTCAAGAGATAGAAGGCTTGTAAAGCCAAAGGATTTTCATAACAATACTAAGACATCATGTGTCTTTTTACTGTGTTAACATTTGCACTGATGTTGCCAAGCAATGATGGGTGAAACTGTTGACACCCTAGCATAAATCAACATAGTGGCACCAAACTGTCATTGCATTCTTCACTGTCGCCCTAATATGGGGGGGTAAGAGAGAGACCACTTTCAATGAAGACATCCTTGATGAAGCAATAAAAATTATGTCTACCTAATATGAACGAGCACATGCCTTTTTAATATCCTGTGTGACAAAAGCACAGGGAAGCAAAGGCACAGATGTGCACGAGCGTGAGTGGTGACTGAGCGAGCTGTGTGCTTCATGACTGACTGGCAGGAAGACAACACTTGCCCAGACTTGGGAACCTGGCAGAAACTGTCTTGCAAATAAAGTGAAGTTGGCGTTTTGGGAAAAACAACTGACAGTACTTATTATCTATGATAAAATTTGAGATTTCAAGCAAACATTAGAATTTTAGAAACTTACAATCACTGTTGTAAGTCTGGCAGGATTTAAAAACATTTCTGATAAGAGGAGAGATAATATTAACAAAATGTACTTTTTATGTAGACTATGTTTATATTGGGAAATTGTGAATGATGTAGTAAACCAGTATTTCCCAACTGATCAATGCATGAGGTTGCAGATTCATACATGGATAAAGATCTGTGTAAATGTTAAGACAGACTCAAACTTTAATGCCAAAGAATGTGGAGAATCCCCTGACACAGTCTCCAACCCCACCCTGTAAGCACCTTTACCTGTGGGGTCTGGGATGAGTGTAAGAGGGAATGTCTAGAATTATCTACAAGCACTATTCCGGCCCTTCCCTTTACCTACCAGGTATGTGTGTGAGGATGTCACACACTTCTTCTAAGTTGACTGCACTTAAACAAAAACAACATAGCACAGCAAACTGAGTATAGAAGCAGGGATAGAAGTCTAAGTGTCTGATTAAGAGACTTTCTAGAGAGCTACAAAATGCGCAAGACCACACACAGCTGTGATTCCAACATGCTATGACATTAGGAGGCAGAGCCAGGAGAAACTGGAAGGTCACAGGTCAAAAAGACTGGTATAGACATACAAAACAAGAAAGACCCTTCTCAAAGACTGTAGAAGACAACGACAAACACTCTGAGGTTGTGCTCTGACCCCCCCACATATATATCATACACATACACACATATGTGTGAATAAATACAAAAATGAACATATTCCTCTCACTAATTTGGGGTAAAACATTTGTTCAAGAAATTTGGGGGGGGAAATATTTTTCTAGAAATGTTAAATAGGCTCATCACTGTGATTTTAAAATTGATTTAAAATAAACATTTTAAGAAGTTCTCGGGGGTTGGAGAGATGGCTGAATGGTTAGGGTGCTTGCCTCCAGAGCCTAAGGACCCAAGTTCAATCCCCCAGTACCCACATAAATCAGATGCACGAAGTGGCACGTGTAACTGGAGTTTATTTGCAACAATTGGAGGTCCTGGCACACCCATTCTCTCTGCCTGTCTCTCCTATCTCTCTGCTTACAAGTAAAGAAAGAAATAAAAATTAAAAAAAGAAGTTCTCCATGTTACTTCTTGATACAATGAACAGTGAGCAGCAAAACCTGCATAGAAAAAAAAGCCTTTGTGAATCCTTAATAACTTTTAAGACTGTAAAGGAATTTTTTTTCAAACAATTTGAGAATGGCTGCACTGTATTTTCCAGGGTGGTTTTAGTTAAATATCCAAACAATGTTATCTACCATCTGAAAAGAAAATTAGTATCTTCTTTCTCTTTCTCTCTGCTTTCAAATAAGTAAAAATTTGGGGGGGGGGGCTGGAAATATGGCTCAGCACATGAGGTGCTTGCCTTCAAAGCCTAAGGACCTGTGTTCTATTCTCCAGTACCTGTGTAAAGCCAGATGTACAAAGTAGCACATGCATTTTGAGTTTGTTTGCAGCAGCTGAAGGCCCTAGCATACCCATTCCCATTCTCTCTCTCTCTTTCTCTGTCTCTCTCTCTGTTTGCAAATAAATAAAATAAATAAATATTTTGACTTTATATTCTTAGAGCACACAATTTCAGGATTGAATCATATACTGTTGACTCATATTGAACTGTTGATCAAAATCCCTTTGTGTTTTCTCATTTGCTACAAAGCCAGACTTTTTCCTTTCTTACACTGTGTAACTAGACTTTTGGAGTGAGGGAACATCTTATCATATTTCACATTATTAGATTTGACCCTTGTTTTCAGTCTACTGAGAACAGGCTTTGTATCATTTCCTCTAAGGCATTGATGAATATATTGGATATGACCACAGTGAATGCCCTAAGGTCTTAAATTAATTAGCATCCTGTGGGCAAGGATGTAGAGATTTAGTTGTCCTAGGGTCTCTTTATCTGCAAAGATTTCAAGAGTCTTGGTTACAATCCTTGCTGAGTCCAGCTAAGGCCCATCATTTCCTTCAACTCATATTCCCCCAATAATCATCTTCCAGATGGTTAAGACTCCATGTAACACCATCAGTCAGTAGCTTCTCTGAAGTCCACCACTTCAAAGTCCTAAACTACCTATTCTATGAATTTTCAGAATCCACCTGTACTAGATACCAGGTGCCTTCCTCCAGACCAACATCACCTGCTGGGACCCTAAGCATGGATGGGGTCACAGCCTCACTTAGTCACACTTACCCAGAGGGCAGGCTGGTGTCAGTGGGCATAAAAGAGACTATTTTGCTTCCCTATAGCACCCAAGGAGTCACCCCCATATGATCCTGCCTTCCTCACGGTCATCCCTGGGGTTGTCCCAAGACCATTCACCCATAAGACTGCATGTAGCAACTGAGTCTATTGTAAGAAACTCAATTTCAGATACTATAACTCTACTCTTTTTGAAAAGTGCAAGCTTTTATTGTCAGACTCCATACTTCTCTCCCATTCTTCTCATCTTCCCACAGAAGGCCTCTTGTGGTGCCAGAAGCCAAATATAAGTGCTATTGAGTCAATCCCCCCAACTAGGAAGCTCTCCCCAAGCCCTTTGCCATGTGTGAAGGCCTACATTTGTGTCCTGCTCATTGGAAACATTGTCTTCTAGTCTACTATTCCTTTGAGTATGAACTCTCCAAGGACTTGTTTATATTACTACCCCCTAAAACCGGGGCTGAAACAAAGTTGGTAGAGGAAGTTGGTGGTATGGTTGCCTACCACATAAATGGCACTAAGGTACTTATCTGGAACCCCAGAACTTTGGAGGTGGAAGTGTGAAGGGCATCTGCAGATACTTAGTGGATTCAAGTCTGGGCTTCATGTCACTGTCTTCAAAAAAAGCTAAATGTAGCTGGCTAGCTAAGTGTTCTATGAGAGCTTTGGCAACCCTGGTCTTCTAGTATCTCTTACTAATCCTACCAGTCAGAAAAGAATTCTGACAGAAAAGGAGCAAATAGAATATAATTGAGCTGTTTTCTCTGAACTATTGTCCCTAAGTTTTGAAGACACACACACACACAGCTATTTTACACTTTTTATTGTACTGCTCATGATTTGTACATTTTGGATATTTTCATATTTTATTTGGCACTCTGGCCATTTTTACTGTTGATGGGTGTCCCTTCAAAGTTGTGTTCCTTGTATTCTAGCATAAGGACAAAGAAACATTACTCAAATTCCCTTTGATTCTCACTGAGATCATTTACAATTAAGAACCAAATGGCATTTTAAAATCCTTGCTGGGCTTTGTTAGTACACATTTGTGTGTGTTCTTTACCTGAATGTTGAAATGTGACTTTCTAAAGTTCACAAAATACACCCCACTGATGGCTCCTCTTTTCCTCATTGGCTACCATAGATCACAAATGCTTTCCGTCCTTTTCCCCCACGATTAAGCAGGATAAAGTTTCCCATATCCTTCAGACTCACTTGTGTTCAACATGCTACTTCCACATTGAGCCTGTTTCTGGAGAAAGAGGATATGGGGTGAGGACAATTTGTTGTCTTCCCTCCTGCCTCTATTCTATGCATAACTTTCTCTTGGTTGAAGATCTCTAGCTGCTGAAACCAAATCACCCTAGCGCAGGGGGGAGAGTCACCTTAGACCCCCCCCCCAGTTCTTCATGCTTCTGAGCTTTGCTGAACAATAACAACTACCACCTGCTTCCAAGGCTCAAGTCCAAGGAACAGAACAGATCAAACTTGCAGTAGTGACTATTCAACATGTATTGGGCAATTATCACACAAGAGCTACACTTTCATTGTTCCAGAATTTTGCGTTCTCTGTATTATCTGGTTTGGGACTTGATGTTACAAGCCACATGGACATCCCTACCTATCAGATGTTCTGTTCACCCAGGGCACTGATTCTCAGACTTTCACAGGTATCAGTGTCACCTGCAGATCTTGAATAAATCCAGAATGCTATTGCCCACCTAGCATGATTTCCCTGGAGGGTGGAGACTCTCAAAATGTGAAGTTCCCTACCCAGGCTGCTTGCCTAGGGACAGCACTTTGAGAACCCATGACCTACAGTCACCTTTTCTTAAATAAACTTTCAAATAGTTGAATGCCCATTATTATTAAAATATATGCTAATCAGAACATTTTGAGTCTGAAAATATGGGTATGCCTCATCAAATAGTACCAAAGTAAAACTGATCATATATATAGAAATTCAAATAAAATTCCTGTTCCAGTTACCCTCTTTCACTAGCTTTACAAATTTAGACAAATGAAGCTGTTGAACTTCAATTTTCTCATCTGAAAAACAGAAACATAAAATCTACCCTAAAGAATTACTGTGAAGACAAAATGAGGTGACATGAAGAACACAATGCCCGTTGCTCAACAGATTTATAACAACAGTGATCACAGTAGTAACCAGGGGATCTACTGTGTGTCAGACACTACCAGGCACTTCATACATATATCCCATTCAATCCTAAACCATCTGAGGAAGATGTGCTGTTATTCCCATTTTGTGGAAGAAGAAACTGGGGCACGAAAACATTTAAGTAGCTAGCTCTGCACAACAGAGCTGCAAGCAGTCATACCAGAGTATGAATCTAGGCAGTCTGCTTCCAGAGCCCATGTTCTGAAGCACTATGATTTCTCTTCCCTGTCAGCATAAGACCAAGTATCTATCACTTGTTCCTATATTTGTTAATTAATTTACCCTCACTTTAACCTATTGCCATAACATGGGACTTATGAGAAAGTTAATCTCATAATGACATACTGACATATATTCTTATTTTTAACACTCTTCAATGACAAAATATCTTGGCTGACTCTGACAATCTAGAAAAAATGGTTCCCCTGAAAAATAGTGTACACTGCTGAAAAACAGGAGGAGTCATATCTGTAATGGACACAGAAAGTGAAAAGCTTGGCATTTGCCCCTTCCATTTTTCTTTCTGTTGGAAGGCAGCTTGCAAATGGAAAAATCATCTCCCATCACCTCCCTCTCAGAGACTGCATATGATGAGAAAACAGAGGAAGGCCAAGCCCTGTAGCAAGCAGAGCTGAGAGCAGCTTCCACCCTAGCCAGGGGCCCAGGAAGATTGATTCATCCTGAGTAAGACAGCTATAGTTCCTCACCAGATTTGACTGTGGTAAGACATGAAAAATGCAGCAAATTAAAGCACTTTACATAATAAAAAGTAACGGTGACCTCAAAATATAAATTTCCATGGTCCTGTGCACCAAAATTCAGAATGATGGTTTTGGGGTTCTTCTGATTCTAAGGTGGGGGTGCTTTGCTGACACACAGATAAACATCTTATAAACCATGCTGTAATGCCTAGTAAAGAAAAGCAATTCTCCAATGACAGCACTTCTGTAGAAAGGGGCTCTGCAGAGAAGGCAGAAGCTCTGGGGGAAGAAGAGGTCAAGCAGACAGAACATCCGATGGAAGTTGCAGTGTTCCCTCCTGCAAAGTACCACTTGATGTTCATCAAAGTATGGAAGAATGAAACTTGGAGCTTAGAAAACACACTTCTTCACAGCTGGCTCCCTGAAGGGATAAGCTGAACTCTTATTTGAAAAATGTTCTTACTTAGATTCAGAAATAAAGCCAACATAAACAAATCATCTTCTATAAAAAAAGCCAAGGCTTCTCTAATGTACATGGTGGACAATCTATAGTCGACTTTTTCAAGGTCTCATTCATGACATCTCAGGGAAGGAACTGGGGTAAACTTAAACGTCTCCTCCCTGGGAAGCCAATCCCTGACACTTTAAGGGACCTGGGTCTACACACAGTTTCAGGGCTGCAAAACCAACCCCTCACTGTCTTCAAGTATAACAAAGCATTCTTGTTCTCAACCCCAAACCCAACTCTTCAGATTTTTTAAAATTTAAATATGACATTTAATAAACTTTTCCTGGTACTTTCAGTTAAGGTAAGTGTTATGTGATGGTTATATACATTGTATTAAAGTAAAATTCAGGGATTTACTTCCATTTAAATAATCAAGCATGCAAATTTAAATGTTATGACCAACTATAGTGATAAGAGAGACATTTGATGTTTACTGTATTTATTTAGAGTAAATCATTGATTTAATACAATACATGAAATGACAATATGAACTATCCTGAACTACAAAGTCTATTACTTAGAAGTTTTATTATATAAGACTTTATTATGTGATCTTTTACTTAGCTTTGACCAACAATTTCTGGCTTAAGAAAACTCAAGAAGAAAAATTATCTCCATAAAGCTAGTGCAGTGAGGAAACACAATACAGCACTTGGCACGAATCCACAGGAAAAGCCTGGCTCCCAGATGCTTCTTGACAACCCACAGCGGGTGCAACAATGTTTAAAAAACTGACTGTGTGCACTCATAGAACTGATGACATAGTGACCAAAAATTCAGCAGGAGCATATCTTGGGAGTATTTTCATATACTGAAAAGTGAAATCCAAGCAATACAAATCATAGACACACAGGCTCATTTCACAAAAGAGCCAGCAAGGTAGAAAAGCTTCTTTAAAATAGATGGCATCAAAATAACATTCATATCTACCAAAAAAGCTTAAACAAAATATCTCATTTTTTAATCATATTTCATCCTTGTAAATGAGAAATGTAACTGTAATATTGTTATCTGCATCAAAGGTGCAAAAATAACTGTGTCAAGCAAATAAACTGTCTCCATAGTTTATTCATTATAATACTATTTATATTAATATCCATGACTTCCTAAAGCCTGTACCTGTTGCTAACAAGTGTTTATATTAGTTTCAATCAAGTGGAATGGTGTTTTACCTTTTTGACCTCCAAAAATAATACCTCTGAAGATTTAAGGGTAACATAAAAAATTTGACAAGCGGTGGCCTAATAATCTTAGACATATAACATCTATGTTTCTTTATTACTAGCTCTTAAGTGTACTGTTTAGCTGGTCATCATTCTAAGCAGGAATGTGCAGAGTGAAATCTACATCCTACTGTGGCACATTCAAGCATAAACAAAAAATTGTTAATACTTAATATGAAATCAGCTGTCACAAACTTAGCCAACAGTGAAGAAACCATGATACAAATAAAATTGCATTGTGTGATTTTTCCCATTTCCAGCTGACAAGTTTCTTTGGGATGATATTCTTTCTCTCAATAGCAAACAACCTCTGTCACATAATGTTTATGTCATGTAAGTTTTGCAAATGAATAGCATAAAACTGGTTTGATTTTCTGAGGAGAAAATGATTGACTGACAAAGGGAATAGGTAAGTTATTTAAATCGGGACCTCAATTGACTGCAATGCCAATTCCATTTTTAAGCATAGTCTAAAGTCACCATATTAACCAGATTTTAAGACTTTATATGTAAATACATTTTATTCTTAGCTTTAAAACTAAAGTCTACCTTTGAATCTGGATGAGTCAACCTTGTATATTCAAAGAATTATTGAAAAAAATCATATCAAACACATCTTATGCTAATAAGCAATTTACTTTATAAAGTCAGCATCTGTGTAATATATCTCCCTTCATAAATTCAACAAGACTTTCTTCTTGCCATGAAGTAATTAATATTTAGAACACAAAGCTTATCAGTGCTCAGGAGAGAGGGTATTAGACACCTAGCAAGGAGTCTTACCTACAGTATTGACATAAGTTTTTTGTTTATTTACTTAAGCCCAAGTTTATAAATCACAATAAAATTTCTATTGCAGGGTCTTTGCAATGATCAATTACTTATAGCTAAGAATTCAGCCTCTAGTAGCAATATGCTCAATGTGTAAGCTGGGACAAACCTGTCTTTCTCTGCTTGAAGGGACATACTGGCTATGAGTAGCATGGGCAGAGAACTGATGCACCTGAGACAAAACTTTGGGCCTGGGAGAGGCACAGAGCTCTAAGTGAGACTCCACCACCCCAGAGAAACCAGGAGAAAGCTTTGTGTCCTCCTCAGTGTCTAGAAAGAGCTGATGGTAGGATTTCTGTGAGAAATCAAAACTCCAAGCTTATACAATATGAAGTCTAAGCTAACACTGACCTCAAGCCAGGAAATTTAATGTAATTGTGAAACATGGCTCTGGCAGAAGCAATGCAGAATGATGTGGGAGGAAAGCTTCCAGAACCAAGGGTAAGCAGAACTCCCAGGGGCAGGAGTGAACCTGATAAGCTCCCAGTACACAGAGCAAGCAGATGAAGAACTAGTCAACGGGCAATTCCTATGTGGTGAGCTGTAAGAGATCCACCCAGAGTGCCCTGGGAGTACAGAGCACTGAGAAATAAGGGGAAAGTACAAGGAAATGTAATGCCTTGTGTTTATACTGCTGCTAAGCTAGAGATGCACACATGCTTACACTGGTCTGGTCTCTTCACTTTCACCCTGTGAAGGATGGGTCCCATGTGAGTACCTTCCAGGGCTTTGGACCATCTGATATTTAATGCCTCAAGCAACCGGGTTTCCTCCACTACTTCCTTTGGAAAGTCTTTTCTTATTTGGGGGCAAAAACAAAAGTAGGTATAAATGTTAATGGGATTTGATAGTTGTTTTTCAAGGTTTTCTATTTATTAATGCTTTCTTGAATTCTTTTGTGAATAGAAATGCCCTTCCCAATAGTTGCCTTCATCTAAACATGTTGTAAACAGTCTTTGTTTTAATAAGGTCCTCACCTTAATCATCATGCCTTCATCTTCAGAACGGGCTCACCACCACAGCCCGCTCCTGGGCTAAGTGCTCACCACCACATACTGCTCCTGGGCTGAGTGCTGAGTTAATAAATAGGCCCTTTCAGACTTCATCTATGGTCAAATGCTTGGCTTGGAACTTGGTTCCTTATCAGTTTCTCTTTGTTCTCTGGTTATTTTTTCATAACAATTTGTTACATTTATTTATTTTTAATTTTTAAATTTTTTTATTATCTATAATTAGATACACTTAATAAGGGAATAATGTGTTGATGTCTCCAGTTCCCCTATTTCCTTCTTCCCTGTCCCGGGTTAGTTGGATATCCTCCTCCATGGGCAGTCTGGATCAGTCCATGGGGTAGGGGGTTGTGAAAAGCCTAGGAGTCAACCCAGTTCCACCCTGTTACATTTATTTCTAATTAACATACTCTGAGTTATATTGGTCACCAGTATCCTCAGAGACTAGCACAGTGCCTTCCTAACATAAATTAATTGCCTGATAAATATTTAGTCTATGAATAAATAAACTGCTTGTATAAAAACCAGTTTCTGTCTTTTTGCTTTTCTGGTTTCAAATTTCATTTTTCAGCCTTCTCTTTTATTTCACTGATTAGAATTTTAGATGACCTTTGTAAAATGCCTTCAAAAGAAGGCTGAGCTTTCAGGAAATAGTAAAAAAAACAACTGGGCTCAAATCCACATATACACCTAAATTTTCTGAGGTTACTGTGTTTTACCCTTAAGTCTTAAGCACTATAGGAATAAATGATATTTTACTGTGAATGTTAATGGTCTTCACCTTGACCCACCTAATTAGGTTAGGTTTCCAAGAAGAACTGAGATGTAAGGGAATTTCAGAGAGAAAATGAGCTGATCAGGGGAGTGCAATGAGGTTATCTGCTGAGTGGGAGCATGTAAGGGGAAATGTAAAATCAAGAGCAGGACTCGCGAGCAGGATGTGAAAAGGAGCTAGCTTAATCGAAGGAAAGGGTGTGAAACAGACTAAGGAAACAGGGATCCAGGCGTGCCATGGCTGGTACTAGAGGAAGTAAACTGAATCTTGACCACAACTTTCCTCTTTTCTCAGCCCTCCAAAAGTGCCCACTGCATCACAGAGTGCTCTGAGACACAGTACTTTATCTAATTGCTGGTAACTTTTCATCATCCTTCCAGCGGCTGTGCAACCTTTCTTATCTGAGCTTAGTTTTTTAAGACAAAACTCATCCATTGCTTACTAGTTACATTAAGTCCTCTAATATTTGTCCTTGTAGACGGTGGCTTTCAAACATGACACTTAAGAGGGCTAAAGAGAAGGCTCAGGCATGCTTGCCCTGCAAACATGAAGGGCCCGGGCTTCCATTCTGGCACTCATGTAAAACCCAGGCATGGCAGCATTCAACTGCAATCTCAGCACTAGTGAGGCAGAGACAGGAGGCTCCATGCGGGTTATGTGCTAGCTAATCAAGCTAAATTGGAGAGTTCCAGATTCAGTGAGGATCCTGCCTCAAAAAATAAGGCGAGGGGCTGGAGAAATGGATCAGGAGTCAAGGTGCTTGCCTGCAAAGCCTAATGACCGGGATTCAATTCCCTAGTACCCACCAAAAGCCAGATGAATAAAGTAGCGTATGAGTTGGGAAAATCTAGAAATTTATTCTTACTTTTTAAGGAAATTGGTTAACATTAATGAAAACAAAATTAAAGGGAAAGTCTGCAATAAGATTAGAGTATTATAAATGAAAAACAATTACTATGAAACTTTATATTGCCATGAGTTATAAACATTTTTCAAGAAATATTTTCTAATACAATTTTTAAACAATATTTTCTTCTTACTCTTGAAGATTAAACACTGAAGGTTTATTTTACATGAAAAAAAATACTTTCTAAAGCAAGAGTTGACACTTTCAGAAAAGGAGCTTTGTGATTTAAAACAGCATGTTTAGTGCTTAGATATTTTCTTCAGATACATCTGTATGGCTCATCTTTCAACTAAACGGATTAGTTTTCAACAATATGTAATTGACAGAAAATTATATTGAAATGGTAGTATTATTTAATTCTTGGAACTTAACCATCACATTTCAGAGTTACATAGTTCTTTGTACAGAACTGGAAAAATACCAACAGTGTGCAAATGTGCTCCACGCTTCTCAAGCACTATTCTTATCATCCTCAACTCAAAACTATATCCAAATTCTACAGATGGGAAAGCCATGAGGTTCTTATCCTGAGGGAGACGCTTTCTGAAATTAAAAAGTTGCCTTCCTAGCTTTAGATATTTAAGTAAATGTAACGTTTAACTGAGAGAATTTTACAGCCTTCACTGTGAAAAATCCCCCAGTTACTGCAGGCTCCCACTGGACTGCCGCCTGCAGTGTGCAGATGTTGGGCTGGGAGGGCACTGCCCCAGCTGCCTGCGGCTCCTTTCCCAGGGGCACAGTTTCCCTACTCAGCAATGGGGGATCGGGGCAGAGAAAGGCAAAGAGCTCTTAGAGCAGCTTAACTTTCTCCTGGTACCACAGCTAAAAGTAACACTTCTTATAGAGTAACCAGTTATTTCCAACAAGTCTGTGGCCTCAGGCCAGGGGGAAATGGCGAAGATGAAGAACATCTGTGGTGAGAGAAAATAAAAAATGCTTCATATTTTTAAAATTTCAAGCTACTTTTAGGAGATTATCACTGAATCTGTTATAAAAATAAATGAATATTTGATCTTTGTTCTCAGCTTTTTTTCTTTGGGTGGTGGAGAGAGAATAGTGAAGTTGAAGAAGCACAGAACTTAGCAGTTAATTCAATAGCGGTAACATAATACATTCACTGTAGTTTTTTAAAAGGATGAAATGTCTATGATAATAATATCATGTTTAAAGGCAATGCATCTCAGTTTTCTATCAGTAAGAATTCCCAGAGTCCTGTTGTGAGCCCTCTTTCAGACTAAAGCAACTGAATCAACATGGTGGTGTAGCTAAAAACAGGCAGCAAAGATGATTCTCCCTGCTGAACGGCTGCGAAGGCTGCACAGACGCTAAAGCGGGGGCTATGGACACATGGCTCTACTAAACAACAAAACATACACATCATCGCCCTCAAAATTACACTTCTGTACTTGTCATCTTCCTCTAGGGCAGTTAAATATGCTTCATAGATGTATACGCACTTTTTATATCTTGATTTTATGATACTTGTAATTATTAGTTATTACTTGGTCAGAAAACCATGATTAAACCATCATATAAGCATTTGTAAGAATCCACCAGGTAGAGTGATGAAAATAATAATGACATTACAGTTTATTGTGGGCTTGTGCAGGTAATGTAAGCCCTGTGCTGAATTATCTCAGTTGTTCCCCCAGTGATATAGATGAAGAAATTAAGTGATAATTTCACTGAACTGATAAATGATGTAGCCAGAATGTACATTTTTACTCTAAAGTCTATACTCTAGCTATTATGCTTTACTGACTGTGTTGAAAATGATATTTGTACATTAGCTTGAAGCATTTTAATATTTTAAAATCACTTTTAATGGTTTATAACATTAAGTTGCCCTAGTCAAAGAAAAATAGACTCCACATGAAATGTTGGCTAAATGTCACTAATATTGCTTATAATCTATTTTTCTTACCTACTGACTTTTTACTAGGCAGGAGAAGGCTCATTTCAATCTAGAGTGTTAAAACATCATTCCTTAAATGCTGCCATATCACAAGAATCCTATATTTTAGATGTCTATTTTTCTGATTTCAGATGTCTATTTTTTAGGCTTTTTTTCAAAACCATAAGCTAGGAACTCTCCTTTAGTGAAGAGAAATCACCCATGCTTTTGGGCATGTCTTTTCTTTCAGAACCTTTTTCCTTATCTTAACACTCATGCTTAAAATATATATTAAAATATCTTGAAAGTTCTCAAAACTATAAAGTCAAGAAGCCAAAATGGGTAATTAATTTTATGTTACAGAACAGATACTAAGGCATGTAAACAATATACTAGGCCTGAAATTTTAAAATAAAACCTTTTGATTTCATATTGATAATAAATATCAACTTAAAAAAAACCTTGAGCTTCAAAAGGCCTTTGTTACAGTCCAACAGCATTATTCCAAGATGATGCAACACACTATTACAAGGAGGAATAGAGAAGCAGAAGTTGATGACATATGGGTTGTGCACAGAACTTCTGGTTAATGGAAGTTCCAAGATGTATAAATGAAAAATGATGTGTGAGTTGGTGGGAAAAAAAACTGTTAGGCAAGTCAGTTTTTTAATTAAAAAATTATGTAGCATAAACAATGCTAATGAGCCAAAAGTCCCAAGAGATGAGGATTGTATCTGCTCATTTTAGTATCTCATTCACTTTTCCTAAAAGTTCATCCATTCCCTTAAAATACCTGAAGCAGAACCTTTTTGCAAAATAG
Source organism: Zapus hudsonius (assembly GCA_004024765.1). Lineage (NCBI taxonomy): Eukaryota > Metazoa > Chordata > Mammalia > Rodentia > Dipodidae > Zapus > Zapus hudsonius. The sequence goes on from PVHP010003271.1 coordinate 58,087, forward strand.
TTCTGAAGAATTTTTTGTCCCTGTTAATAGCACGTACACACTCCAAAGAGCCTTAATCTTTTAAATGAGTCGTGAGAACACAGATACCTGGGAGTTCCTCATATATTTCATCATCTATTGGCTGGCTGCTTGCTGGTAGGCTACTGACTGGAAGAGGATGATCAACGTCATCGTACAATTCTCCTCTTTCATCGTCATCCACAGGAATGTTATCAGATCCCATGTCTACAAAACATGGTTCATGAAGCACATTTTAGAAGAATGCAAGAGACTTTAAAAACTGTAATAAATACAGCCCTACAATCTAACATCAATATTATCTACTGTAAATATTTTAGAACATTTCTAACAATTGTTTGGTAAATACGTGAATTCTATAGTTGCCAGTGGTACTGAAGAGAAAGACGCTTTTATAAATCTGAAGTGAACAGGCCGTATTATTATCAGCCACGCCACCTGCCCTGATCATTCTCATGGAAGTCAGTAAGCTTTTGCATATGAAAAAACAAAATCACTCAGTTATTTAATGTTTAAAGATTGTGAGAACATGTCTGATAGATAATTTTACCTTGCAATACAAATTTCAGCTGCTGGACCCATTCCTCGGCATCTTTGGGAGAAGCTGCTGTAAACTAATAAAAAAAATTCAAACAATAAGAACTCAAATAACAGTAGAAATGAAACGTTATATTACATTCTTATCATTTCTTAAGAACATTAGTAATTCTTTTCATGTCTAGTGGTACTTTTCTTGCAAGGATGCTTCTTATAATGTACAGTTAATTTTGACAAATTTACGTAATTGAAGCAGAGGATGATGGATTTGAAACTCTGATCAGCAGCTGGCAGCTGTGCAGGAAAAAAAGCTGCTTCTCTTCATCAATGTCAAAGACAGAACTGATGAACAAAATTTGCCCTTGACAATTAGAAGACACCCATGAATTTCTTTAGACTGCTGGGTACCGTTTTCTTAAAAAATGTTCTTGTCAGATTCCAACACACTACCTGACAACTTAATTAACTGGCTTTCAACTGCAATCTCAGATATTTAAAACTTATTAAACATACATTCCATATTGATGCCTACTGATAGCTCCGGAATTGCAGAGCTGATCCACATCTTTATCTTCATTTTCTCCCACACCCCTAAGCAATACAATATGCATTCATACTCTAATATTTTTCCGTTGATAATTTTACTTTCTGCTCTGTAATTCTTTTAGGAAATCACATAGTTCTATTAACGTAGATATAAAATGTTACATGGGAAGCAATTGACAAATTACAGATTCACTTGATCTCTTTCAAGAATGTATCACTTGAACTGATCTGAATTTTTAATGTATTTCCTCTCTATATGAATGCTCAATATACAAAATCTAGTATTTTATTATTAATGTGTCAGAGAGAACTGATTTAACAAAATGTTAATGTCTCTATAAAAGAAATCAGAGCATCTTATCAAGTTAATTTCAAGGCAACATAAAAACTCTAACCTGATAGATACGTTTATCAGGAGCACAGATTTCAAAACAGCAATCTTTCTTTCCATCCTTCCTAAGGGTGTTATTCATTCTGACATCGTAACCATCTATTGCAAATTCACCTTTCTGTTGTTTGTCTGTTGAAGATAAAACCCAAGTGAGAATTTCATTTACTGCAGTGAATGTAAATGCTCAATTATCTCTTATTTAGATTGTCTTTGTCAACTCTCAGAAAGAGTCCTTTTAGCCAGACTGCCTTAGTAATATAATGCTTAAAATGTTCCTACTGTAATTTTTTTATTCTAAAATATGAAAGTATTTGGGCTGGTTGGGTCTAGAAAACGTATCTTAGGGAACTAGAGTTAGAAGTCTGTAGACGGTAATCTTCTTCAGAAAGAAGTGTGGCAATAAGACCCTTGTATTGGAGGAAGAACTAAGAACTGGAACTAGAGAGCCTCAGCACAAAGCCCTGGTCCTTTCAGATGAAGGAAGCCAGTGGTAATGCTTGTCTATCTGAAATGTGCTAGGCTTCATCCTTATTTTCTTTCCCAGCCCCACCGACTACCTCCAAGAGCAGGGAAGGCCTTTCAAGCAGAACTTTTCTCTTTCTTAGAACCAAATTCTAGCTTGGTAAAACGCTGAAATTTTAAAAGCAAAGCAAAGCAAAATGAAACTAATTATAAAAAATATATGAAGGCAAAACAAAGTCTTCAGACAAAGAAGAGTGGAAAAGCAAGACTGGAAGAATTCACCACAAACAAGAGGTTTCTTAACCAGTCCGTGAGCAGCTGAACTAATGAGAGTGTCCTTGAATCTCATCCAGTGCTTGACGCACAGCACAGGATTTCAGTGTGATACTGAGGATGACCCACCTGACCGAGGTGCCCATTTTGATAGAAAGGCCACATAACAAGAGGCTCATTTCCCACGTGAATACACTGAAGCCATGAGTAGGAACAAGCTGTCTCTTTCACTGAACTCAGCGGAAAGACAGAAACACCTCTATATGGGGCAAAGGGCTCTCTCAGCTCAGCACATCAATATATATATATCATTTTCTTAAATACACTAATTTAGTGCCTGTAATATACATTTTTAAAGGTTATAGAGATCATATCTTGTCCAAAATGTCAAATGAGAAAAAAATGAGTTAAAAGTTCTTAAGTATGAACAATCTAATTATATTTAGTCATGATTTATTTATTGAGATGACTGAAAAATTCCAGTTCAAAAAGCTGACATTTATCTTGATTGAAAAGTCTGTAATTAACTATGAGGTTTATAAAACTATACCTCAAAAATTATAGCCAGGTGCACATTTGTAATCTCAGCAGTGAGAGAGAAAAAATAAAATATGTGTTCCAATATGTGTTTTATTAGATATTAGTAGGTTTCTATGGCCAAATAAGTTTGGGCAGCTTTTTGCTGAATTAAACCAAGTGAATGGGGCTGGGGATGTAGCTCAGTGGTAGAGCAATTGCCTAGACTATATATACAAAGCATTCTCGGAACAAAAATATTTGAAAATGGTTTTATGAGCCCAGATTATATAGCTATGTCTTTCTTAGGACCCTTAGTATATTTACTTACTGGCTGAATTTCTAAGAGAAAACTAAGCATGCAACATTTGCAAACACTGTTCATCCATTAAATCAGTTTTTTACAGAACAGTCTATGGATCTAGTATGCTCAGAATGTATTTTGCAAAATGCCCAACTAGAAAAATACTGAGAAGTGTAAAAATAACAACTGGCTGAGCATGGTTGGGTCTTATAAAGTTTTTTTTAAGACTACATATTTCATTCATTCAACAAATTTATATTGAATACTTTTAAACCCTCTTGGGAGCATTATAGCTATGTTAAGACAAGGTAGTAACCCTTTATCAGACTTTTCCCACCTTCCCACTTAAAGAAATACACATTGAATACAAATTTAAGTGCTTCACAAATATCAGTCAATGATCCACTCCATTACAAGAGTAATTTAATTTTCACTACAAAAAAATGAAAGTAGTGTGAGGCAAAATACTGAAGTGATTCAAGACAATTCTGAAAAGTTTCCCTATAGAAACGAGATATCCAGGACCAGCCTTGGGGAAGCAGCTTCCCTGCTTACTACACAGGGCTTAATCTTAATCTTAACCCGTCACTAGGCCCATCTGAATCAGACATATATTTTCTACCTGTAATTTGGATATAAAATGCTTAGCACTGTAACATGAACAGAGATGGGAGTCACATCTGAGGGTGTGAAACCAGCAGAACAAAAAAGAGCTGGGGCAGAGCAGGAGATCATCTGAGAATAAAACAACAAAACAACAAAATCCAGGGGTTTCAATGTAGACTAGCAGATCCTCTTTAGACAAAACCCTCAAAATATTCTATGAGACCAGATCTTCTGTTAGGAGTCTAAGACTAGAACCAGAGAGCAGCCATGAATATAGCTTGAATATAGTAAAATAATATTTTATTATACAAGAATATAGTAAAACAAGCATTCCAGATTATATAGACATATTATTGTTCCAGAATAAAAGCAAACAAGGATCATAAAAACACATAATGCAAAAATATATAGCACCTGAAATGTAGAAAAATGTATGATCACACGAGGAGCTATAAAAGTGACTTTATATTACCACTTTGCATCTTTTATATAAAAATGCAAATTTTGAAAAAGATGAAATATAAAACAATGCACAATTAATAAAAAGAGAAATGGTTGAGACAGGTAAATTTCAACAAAAATCCAGCAAGATATATGTAAGAAAATGGAAAATGCAGAAACAAAACAAATGATGTATTAGAAGTTGAGAAATCATAAAATATATTATCATTTCTTTCACTAAAGTGGTAGAGTTAACATCGTTGAAAATCAGATCAGATAGACCTTAAAAAACTCCTTCAGCAGGGGTGAAAAAGAGTAGTGGAGAAAATGTATAAAAGGGATTATGACAGACAATAAAATGTAAGAAAAAGGAGTTTTCTGGAAGATAAAGCAGTACTAGCAATCAAAGATAGAGCAGGAAAAAAATTCATTCTGTCAAAAAGACAGAACCAGTTGCAAAACAAGAGGTGTTAACATTTAACCAAGTAAAAGCAATAAACAAACTAATGCCTAAACCCATTCTGCTGATTATACTTAAGGATAAAAAATTATATAAAAACTAAGTAGGGTGGGAATGTGGGACCAGAACGACTGAAGAGAATAGAAAGAAATTCTTAACTTTCTCAGCTGCTTTTATGAAACCACAAATGAAAGGTGATTTTATTTCCCAGTAGCCAATATGGGTCAGGAAGCCCAAGATATGAAATGGAAGACCTGTTTCCTCCCTTTCACATCAGCTTCTCTTCTGGCTAGAGAACACTTAAGTATTATACATGTATTCTCTAAACACACACACACACACACACACACACACACACACACACACACGCACGCACACACACATGCACATACATCAATTCTGGAATAACTTTGAGAACATCTGTTGACATAAATTGTTAACATTACGATGCTAATCAAGGAAACAAGGTCATGTAAATTTATTAATCCCAAACTATGAAAGACTAATAAAATATTTTACCTATGTGAACTTCAGGAGTTTATTTCTGTAAGTGCCAAAACTTTCTAAATTATTAGTCATGGTAATGGAAGCCTTCCAAAGATATATCCTTTCCTAACCCTGCAAATGTCTTTCAACCTGATTTAACTTTTTTTATGATCTAGCAATGTCATTTTGAGTGTTGGTCCACATTATCTTACAACATGCTCCTGCCCTCAGGATGCTTGAAGTGTCTGTCTCTCTACTAAATTTCTCTCGGCTTCTATTTCACACTTTGACCTTGTCATTCTCTTGCTGCTTGGGTTTAATGTCTACTGAACTGAGGTCTGTCCAGAGAAACTAGATAATGAAATCCATTAAGGCAGTAACTTAATTTTACACAATTCTAATTCAGTATATTGAAGGTAAACAGTTGGCTCTGATCTCCTACAAACACACAACATGAAGCTAATGACAGCTATTTCCTTCTACCTTTTTACTGGCTTGTAGGTTTATGACTATATTCTGGGGTTTTTAATCTGCCAAAAAGACAAGTCACATTCATTAAGCTCCTTCATCAGGAACTAATATAACATATCTCATACATATTTCATAATAATCCCAAATGGCAGAGGCATATATTCTATATATTATATCCCCATCACTGATGAGAAAACAAGCCTTAAATTAACTAACTTGCTCCCAATCACACAAACAGTAAGGATTAGAAAGCCAAGACTGGAAAGTCTTGCTTTTTTGTTTTTTAACCATTTTGAAGTTTTTACTAAAAAAGTGTCTCTCAAAGTACATTTCAAGAATAGTTTATATTGGATGCCAGTTAAAAAGGAAGAAATGACCACCACTCTGCATTATATAGGAACCTGGGGGTGTGTTCAGAAAACTGAATTTTATCAAGCATTGCAGGTGATTTTGATATATACTTAGGTTTACAAAACCACTGTTCTATGCAGAATATGTGATTTATGTGGTCCCAGTAGAGGGGATAAACACTATCTTGGATTTCTTCTTACAACATGGGTCAATCCTTTTCAGCTTCTTTTATGGGCTGCTCTATCTCCACCTCTCCCTTAAACAGCTGGGGTGGGCTATGGGCTTTCTTTCTCTTGCTCTTTGTCACTTTACAGAACCCCTAAGCACTTGTGCTCATTCTGAGGATTAAATACCTATTAACATGATAGTGGCTCATAATTTCTTATTTTTAGTCCAGCTTCAAAATTGAATATCAAAATCCTCCCCTCTCTTCATGCTTCATCTCTTGAATACCCACTGACTCACTGAATTCTAGGACACTCATAATAGAGCACACTTGTGATCGGAACACATTTATTTCTTGTTGTGGACCCCATCTAATAAACAACACCTGCATCAGCTCCCCCAAACCAGACACTGGGTGTCTTTCTTAATTTCTCCTTTCCCTTCATCAGGTTCCCCATGTTCTTCCAGTACCCACTGCCGCCTACCAAAATCCAATTAGTTCTATTTTTCTTGCAAATCTACTTGGCTATTGTCTCTCCTTCACTGGCTCTCAAAAATCTGCTTAAAATACCACTCATATCATTTTAAACATACAAGAGCAATGAAACAATTCCAAATCTTTTAGCACCCCTGTGACTTGAAGACATTTTTATTAGTTGGGGCTTCCTAGCACCCAAACATTTGAAGAGAGTAAAACAACAACAACAACAACAAAACAAACAAACAACAAAAAAATCAAAAAAACAAGGAGAGAGTTCAGAATCTATTCTTTTGGTAAAAGTATTCACCAACTGCTGGCAGTGTCCGTGTCCTGGCCAGGCCAGGTGCTTCTGTGTCCCACAGATGACAGGAGCTGGGCTGAAGTTCTACCTCCTTCCTACCTTCCGAGCCTGGTTGTTCAGCCTTCTCATCAGTTCTGAGTGCAAGGCTTCTCCCAGTAGCTTCCTCTTTAGTATAAGGGTGGCTTTTATTGTTTGCACCAAGAATACTAACTAGGTACAAATGGCTGGCAAACAGAAACATGCGCATATTCAGCAGTGTTTGGCCACTTAGGCTTAGGAAGATCTTACTCCTCTGTGAACAACTCATTTCTAAAGCCATTTAAAGGAAAGAGTGAAACATGTCCCTTGATGCTAACTAAACCTTCCACTACTTAGTCAAAACTGATCAGCAAGTTGTCCTATGCCCACAGTTAAAAATAAATGAACATTTTTTTCATTTATTTAGCTCAAAGAAATATATGTGCCAATACTTGAAATATATCTTCTAGTGTCCTGAGTTATACTATAAAGAGATGTCAAATAATTATTTTATGTGAAAAATATAAGCTAAATGTATTTGCTAAAAGGGGAACCTAAACAGACATAAATACTAATACATTTATGGATCCAAAGACAAACATTTTAGTTGAAATTAGAGATCTGATAAATGTGAACTAGAACAGAAATTCTAGAATTATCCACTATCTTTTATTTTCTCAATGGTTTAGAACAACACGAGCACAGTGGTGGTGCCTGCACACACCACTGCTACACTTGGATTTGAAATGTCTCCCCTCACGTGCTAAAGCCTGTGGAGCTTGGACAGATGGTAGGACCTTTACCATCTCAGGCCTAGGGAGGTCACCAAGCATGTGCACAGGGAATATTAAGATCCTGGCCAATTCTTCTTCATCAGGAGATGAGCAGCTCTTCTCCTGCAAACCCCACCGCACGTTTCCGTACGGTGTCACAGGTCCAGAAGCAATAGGACTGAACATGGATTGACCATGACCATGGACTGAATAAAACTTCCAAAACTCCTATCTTAATAAGCAGATTGTCTTAAGTATTTCATTTTAGTAAGAAAAACTATCATAATCACATAGTTTTTCCTTAAATACTTAGACATTTATTTCATTTTAAATTAATTTTTAACATACGTAAAACACAAAATTACTCATATTTACACGGTATCATGATATTGTGAGTCAGCCACACATTTTCAACCACAGTTATAAACTTGATTTAAATCTTTAGAATATCAGAATTCACCGGTATATATAACATATATCTTCATGATATAATTATAAAATAATGATGTTCTAATGCAAGAATAGTTTTCAAACTGAACAGAAAAGTTCTCTTTTTTCCTACCAACATTAAAGTTAAGGGGGAGGCGAGGGAACAGGGAGGTCAACTTCAATGAAAAATTTTATGTTTCTGCCAAGTCCTTAAAGTTTTGTTATATGCTATTATCTGTATTAAGCTCAATTTTCTGCTGACTTTTACTGTATACTGAAAATATATTATATTGAAAAATTGTAAGCACATGATGTAGTGAATAACCTTTGATATGCATTTAGGATAACCTGGTAGGGCCATGGCTACTTACAGCTGCCACTATCAGATGGCGCTGGAACATTCTGTAATTGGGGGGAAAAGGAGGGCAGCTTAAGCCCTAAAGAAAAGCAGATACTATAACTGCCATTCCCACCCCTCCTCAGCAGGGCTCTGAGAGACAAGGTTCCTATCATAATGCTGTTTCAGGATCTTGTGGAAAGTAAATTGTAAAAGGGAAAAACAAAACCGTGAGCTTGGAACAGGTCTAATGAACCCGTTTCTGGCACACTGGAATGGTTGAAGACAATCACATAGTTGTGGGGAAAAGCACTGGCTGTTGTGCCCCACAGAGGGAAAAAACACTGTGGCTTTGCAAGACAGAACAATGATAGGGACTCCATAGTTCACATATGTCTTTATTTATTTTGAAACAAGGGGACCTATCTCATTTATGATGGTAAAGACCTCATGGCTAATCACCTCCCCAATGCTCCACACCTTAACACTATCTCCTAAGAAGATGGACTTCATCATATGAATTTGCAAAGCATATACATTCAAACCATAGTCCTCACTAAGTAAACGTCTACTCACTCTTTAAGGCCCAACAAAGTGTTCTTACCACCAAGAAGTATTACCGTGACTCAAAGATATTTTATTTAAATTACTATAACATGCTGAAACTAAATCTATCTGCCAAGCCCCCACCTCTGCCTCCACTGTCTCCACACTTGCTCTCAATGATGCTCACACAACTCAAACTGGGGGCACCTGCGAGGATCTCTGGATTCTGCTTATTCTATGGCAAGCGTAAGTGAATGAATGAAAGCCTGATGAAATCTGAATATTGAGCATGTGGGAAGCTTGATGAATGAGACTCATGACAATCACAGGGGAAAGGAAGGAGATGAAAGGATGGATGTGACTGCATAAAGTGATAAAATATGATATATATATATATATATATATATATATATATATATATATACACCTGTTACTTAAGGGCCCCAAATGGCTATGAATAATAAATACAGACACTATTTATGGGTCCAAAGGTAAGTGCATTTTATACCCTAGAGGATGGATCTACTCTCTCTAAGCCATTACTACCGTGATAGGTCAATATGGTTGTTGGCACACACAGTAAGATAGAAAATATGAGTTATGTATCTGTCAAACAGTAACAAAGTACAGTTTAGCCTAGTAAGTGGTATCATCAACTCCTTCTGTGCGTCTATGATCCATTTATCTAAATCCTACTTAGTTGAGGATTACAGTTCTCATATGTCTAAATATCTCTTTCCAAAGTTTAGGTAAATGGTTCACACATACAATAAATAAAGCTCTACAACTCAGCTACCTGATTTCACAGAAGAGAATAAAAATGTTATTTGACATAACTTCCTGAAAAGAAATCAGGATCATGCCCAATAAGCAATTTAAAACTATGTAAAGGTAGAATTGTTTTTTTTAGAATCCCTATAGAGAGAAACCCAGGCTCCTCCAAAGAAAGCAGCCATGGGAAGAAACCACGGATGAAAAAAGACATGCAATCGAAAGGGTGAGAGGGCAGGAAAAAAAGACTTTGAGGAATCCAGGTCTTCAAACACCAATGTGAGAGGGAATGTAAAATATAACTGTGAAAAAGTGGAAGTGACTGGGGGAACTAGATGAATCACAACTTAGTTAAAATGTAAAATACCAAGAAGTGCTGCTTTGGGTTAAAACAGAAATGCTGCTACCTCTGACCTAATAGTTGGTGTCTGCCACATAGAAATGGTAGGACAGAATAGGTGACTTAGGAATAGGTGACTGACAGAAGCAGTCACCTATTCCTAAGGAGAAAGACCTGAGAAGATGCCTAACTGAGCCAATGTCACAAGGATTTGAAACCTCACTTCCCTAGTCTGATAAAATCAGGATCATTTTTGAGGGATGATATGATCTTGATCTGAATTAACAGTATTATAGAAAATGTTGTGTGTTGTATGTATATGAAGGTGCTGCTGTCTGAGCCCTGCGACATGCATGCAGAGGCCAGAGGATGCTTCTCTATCTCTCTTCTGCCTTGTTTCTGGAAGCCAGGGTCTCCCGCTGAAGCTGGAGTTCACGCTGGTTTTCATTAGACTGGAGGCCAGCCAACACCAGAACTAAGAAGCCCATGGGGATGTTTATGTTCAGAGACACTGGGCTTTTATGCTCCCATTTTTTTGGTCTTTCTTGAAAAGTCCTTTTTGTTTTATTTCTGGTTTTACCATAATTTTTATTTATTTTGTAGGTACATTCAATATCTCCTATATTTTTAAAATATTAAATATTACCACTGTCACTCATTTGAGAATTTTTATTTGACATAGTTTTCAATGTTCCTATTTCTCCATATGATTAGCATGAAAGCAGTTAAACATGAACTCCCTAACTTTGCTAGTAATCATACTTATTATTCCTTTCCTTCCTTTTTTCCCTGAAGACAGAGAATTTGAGATTTTTCACTTTTACTTGTGCCTGTACTTAAAAATTATTTTATTAGTGTTTATTTATTATAAAAAGTTATGCATTTCATAATGACATATTTTATCAATTATATCATATAACCTGACTTTCACTTTATCTATTATGCTTTCTCTTAAAAAAAGCAAAATTCAGAATTTACTTTGTTTTTATTTTTTGTTTTGTTTGTTTTTTTGAGGTAGGGTCTTGCTCTAGCCCAGGCTGACCTGGAATTCACTATTAGTCTCAGGGTGGCCTCGAACTCATGGAGATCCTCCTATTTCTGCCTCCTGAGTGCTGGGATTAAAGGTGTGAGGCACCACAAAGGGACTCAGAATTTACATTTCATTATTTTAGACTGTTCTTACTCAAATAAGAAACCTAAAATTATTTATTATGTAAATTATGACTCAAATACTTATGAATAAATAGAATTATAAAGTATACATTGTTCATAAATTAATCTAGTGAAACAGTGGTTATGACTCTGAACAAATAAACACACCATCTAGTTCCAGAAACTGCTAGTTACCACTTTGTGTCCTCGACAAAACTTAACCTCTTTGTCCTTAGTTTTCCTACCAATGAAATAATTGGGCTAAAAATAGGACCTACTTTACAGAGTTGTTCTGAGTTAAACAAATTAATACTGAAAGATCTCAAATGCTTAGTAGACAAAGTCCAGAATAGAGCAAGCTCTACATGCATATTTGCTTTTGCTACTAGCATCTGAAAATAAGGGCTAGAAAAGTACTGTACACATTAAACTTTATTTTTCACTTATGTTTCCTGCCTCCAAAAATCTCACATTTCTGTGATGTTTGCTTTTCATAAAATTCAACAGCTATAGCTTGGATGATAAATAGTTTCTAAGGTAAAAGCAATATGGATGAAAAATAATTTGTTTTATTTCCTAATTGAAAAGCACAATCATGTTAACTTTTATTGTATTCCTTACAATAATTACAAATTAGTTTTAAACTATAATTGCTAAACACTATCAATTATTTTTTTCCTCATTTTGTCTTCAGGTTATTCTGTATTCAAAAATTAGAGGGAGGGGGCAGAAAAATGACCCCCCCAAATTTTCCTGGAATAGAAGCTGACATGTGTAAACACCAGCAGTACCTTTCTCGCTCCCGTAATAGTAGAACACTCCTTTACTGAGTGCACACCATCGCTTCTGCCATTCAAATCCCAGAAAGCTGTGATCTGTAGAAAGAGTCAGAGAACAGCTAAGATACTGCATGTGACTCGCATAAGGCACAAGGGAACGTTAGTGAATATATAATTTCCAAGGTTCCTGTTAGCTCTAGCATTAATTTGTATTTTCCATTCCAAAGACAAATAAACAAAGGCACCACAAACGAATACAAAAAGCTAAAATTAATTAAGTGTAGCAGAGATATGGGTGTCACACTTGTGGAACTGGGTCAATTGCTGGCTACCAAGCTTCCCTGACAGAGACATTGACTACAGCCTTGACATAACTGATTCTATCTGGGTCTCATCTTCTCAAATCTGCTACAGAAAGAAGAAGGGAGGAGCTGACTTCCATTTGTTCCCTAAGCTTTAAAATTCAGCTCAGAAATGTAAGGAAAGCAAATGCAATTTAAGTAGAAAGGCTGCAGGGACAGCCTGAGAGATAGGCAGAATGGTAATGAAGAGACTTTCTGCTTTTGTTTCTCATATCATAACATCAACTCCATACTTCATTGCATTTGAGTGCTGAAGAGTAAGACCATCTGGTCAAGTCCCAATTATCATGGTCAATGGAGAGGAACACTGAAATGAGTAACAGACAGGGCAGGCTGATCTGAACAGAGCAGGTCTGGTGTGTTCCAGGCTGGGTGCAGGATAGCTTGATTCTCTGCACGGTGGGCTAATGGTGAGAAATCCCATCTTTGAGAACAAAGTCATTTCTGTGAAGATGTGGGAGCACTGCTCCAGAATCATTTAGAAACAGCCCAGGGTGAACTGAAAACTTGACCTACTTTTTATTATTAAAATTCCGTGTTCCCCTCCTCCAATCCTGCATAGACTTGACAGACCTCTTGGTCCCCACAATGAATACCAATAACCTCACCAAAAGAAGAGCCTCAGCAGAACTGGAGTGGGGGAAAGGGGGTCTAAGAGTACAACTTTTTTAAAAAATCAATAACTATTTTAAAATTTTAAATTTAAAAAATTTTACTTAAAGCTAAAAGTGGTATTTCATAGTTTGGTCATAGTTCTCCACATTTCTTATCCCCTAAACTCTTCACTTGCCTAAAGAGAACACTGCTCCATGCATATATTGCACATATATCTATCTAAGGAGGAAACCACTTTCAGAGCCTTTTCATGAGAATCCAGAGCTCACCTTTCCTGCGTTTTTCAAGGTAGCCAGCCTTTAGAACGAAAGGAAGATCCTGCGCTGCGATTGGAGGAAACTGGTTTCCTATAGGAAGTGGGAGAGAAAAGAAAGTAGGTAATCCATTTCAGAAAACTCAAGTGCTAGATCTTGTATTTTTAATTAACAAAATTACTTAAATTCAGATCTGTTAGCTCTGTTATGAACTTACCCCATAAGCCCTCTTCCTCTTGTAAACCTCAAGAGCAAAAAAACCTGTTCTGTGCTTCTGTATCCTATTATTGTCCCAAATACAGTGATATGCTACAGCTGAATTACCTCAAAAAGGTGATTATTTTCAATCTCTATTCTGTGATGACAGAACTAAGGAAGCTATAACAAATCAAACAATAACCCTCCGATAGAGAGGCTAGCAATTTCAAATGAACTGTGTAAATTTCTTTACATTTCTATTGTATTGACTTCAAAAGTTTCAGTGTGTGTTGACTCTTAATTGCACATTCTTATTCTTACCAAATAAAATATAAAATGATTCTTTCTCTGAAGCAAATGCTAAAATTTGTTTCTCTGATTCATTCCCCCCATTGTATTTATAGACAAACCTTTTTAACTGAATCCAATTTAGATTTTTTTTTTAGTGCATTTAAGAGTCTAAAACTGTATCACTCTAATGGTACTACCATAAATAAGTGGTAGATCCTCACAAAAAATTAAAAAGCTAAACATTAAAATCAAACAGAAATTCACGGTCATGAATGATGTTATTAAGTAATTTCACGTGCTTGCTATTTTTACAAATATCATTAGAAATACAGTATTTCCAGCATTTTTCTAGAATGCTAACAAGTTAAAGTCTAATGGAAGTCTCTATAGAATAAATCCAGTGGGAATAGTTTCAATGTAGCTTATGATAGAAAAGCTTCTTTACGGGAATATCACAGAATTTTAGCAGCTATTTTTTTTGTTTTTGTTTTTGATTTTTACTATCACAGGGATTCTAGTAGTATAATAACAAATCACAGACATAGTTTCTTGAGAAATAAAAATTAAAACAACTTCAGTTTCTTGGAATGCTTTTACTCTATAAACACAAAATAATTAAAATGTACTTAAAATAAAACACTGATTTAAAATATTTTTCATATATTTTGTATATATATACATGAAATTTTAGAGACAATTTATGTAAATATTTGAAAGGCTAGTCAATAAATTTGATCCAAATAAAACGTACAAATGACATAGTTTTACACATAGAAAAATCAGTAAATGAATACGTCTGGGCCAATCATTAGATTAGCAAGAGCTATTTTGGTATGTTATCAAATCACTGTCCTAATTAAATATTATACGCTAGTAAACTGTAACAAGTAGTTTAACAAATGCTAATGTAACTAGAAGGCTGTATCTTGAGAATGCTCATCAGAAAAACAAGAAACAGAAATTGGTCACTGCACAAATAGAGATTACAGTTATTTTTTAAATCACTTAAGATATATCCTGTTCATGAGGTTAAAAAAGTTAGAGAAGAAATTATATCCCAATTAAGGGGAGAGAAAAGATAGTCTATATTCTAGGCCACTCTGCATTCAAAAAATTACTACAGTACCCTGGGGAAATAGACTATTTTTTATACAATGAGTTTGTATTTTATATGAAAGTGTCATGGTTTGATCCAGGTGTTCCCCAAAAACAAATGAATGTGTTCTGGATGATCGATCCTCAGCTGATGGCAGTTTGGGTTTTACAACCTCACTGGAGCTGTGTTGTTTGGGGAGGAGTTTTGGGGGTTATAAGCCAGCTTCCCCTTGCCAGTGTTTGGCACACCTTCCTGCCGCTGTTTCTAGTGCTGTGAAGGAGGTGATGTCCACCCCTCTGCTCATGCCATCGTTTTTCCCTGTCAGGATGGATTCTCTCCTCAAGTCTGTAAGCCAAATAAACCCATTCCTCCACAAGCCACTTTTTTTTGGGTTCTTTCTGTGCAGCAACTAGAAAGCTGACTGCAACAGAAAGCAACTCAAAATCTTAGACTTTAGGACTAAAACCCTGCTGCTGGGCATGGAGGTAATCCCAGCATAAAAACAAACTAACATACCTGGTGGCAACTAAGCAAGGAGAGGGTCTTCTGCTTGCAACTTACAATTCTGATGGCAAACAGGGATGTGAGACAGCATTCAAACAAGCAGTTTGCTCTGGGCTCCTCTATACTACTTCTAATGGGATATGTAATAAAAAACAAAATTCAAATCCAGTGTAAAGTGATGGTAATAAGGCAGAAGTGAACATGTTGGAGAAGCACATCACTGCTTTCTTTTGAATCCTTAGATCTAGAAATCTAGTGTGGATCACTGAAATTTTTAAAGAGTTTGAAATACAAAACAAAAGCAAACCCCAAACAAACTCTAACTACTTAGCTCAAGAATTCACTTTTTCTTCAGTTTTTTTTCACTCTGCTTTGTTGTTCCTGTATGAATAGGCATCAAGGGATATGAGTGATTCAAAGAAATTTTAAAAAGAGACATCTGTGGGTTTTTTTTATTATCCTTGTTGTTTTATAAGAACTTGATTACTAATTTAAATGCTAGACTCCTAAAAAATTAAAAACCTTATTCTTATCATTTATTGTTAACAGTTCATTTGGAAAATGGTGGACCTCGCTGTATTAATATGTTCACACTTTTAAGATTGTTCAATCTCAACTACGTGCAGAATTCCTGCTAAGGTTCTGAGCCTCACCTTTGCTGGCTTCAATTTTCCTTTCATCACTTGTATTAGTCTTCAACATGAACACTAAAGCTTTCAACTGCTAGAAGTTTTTTCTCTCCATTTTTGGGCCACTACAAATTCATTCTCATTTGTATTAGAAAGGAAAGGAAAGCTTATAGAAAGATTGCTTTTTGCTATGTGAACTTTTACTGAATCAAGATCTTGGTCTTTTCCTTGCAATGTAGAAAGTTGAGGATGAACTCCTTTGTCTTCTCTCCCGATCCCTTCTTCCTCCCCTCCCCATAGCCAAACCTATTCAATTCTTCACTTTCACCATATAGAGTCCCTAAACTGAGGAGAGATGTTGCTTCCTTGCACCCCCCCCCCTACAAACTTACGTGATAAGCTTGGGAAACTGCCTGGCCATTTAGTATTTTCTGAAAACACTCATTAAGTTTCAATTTTCCAAGAACACTGTCTCATTTCATGCTAGAAATACTCTTTCCTACTCACCCTTTGTTATTTTATTGTCAGATTCTTTTTAAAGAAATGATCCTCAAAACTGAAATGACTTTCAAGTACATTTCATAGTACCAATAGAATTCCAATGCATTATGATTTCATTAAAAGGTTTAAAATGCTTTTTGTGTTGTTTTCAGCATCTTTTCAGATGATGCCCAATATCTTCATGACACTTTAGTCAGGAGTCCAGAGGATGCTGAACATGGATGAACATTGTAAATAAGCTTCAGGTCGCAAAGCTATACGACTAGCCCAGAAGTCATCAACCTGTAGCTTACAGGACTAAAGTCAGGTGTCATAACCCTATTTCTACGGATATGCCAAAGACATAAAGATGCAGAGTTGCTGATATTTTTCTTACTGTTCTAAAAAGATTCTAAGAAAAAAAATCACTACCATGTCTATAAGGTGAACAAAACAAAACACAATAAAGACTGCACCAACAAGGGAGAGAAACCTACACTTAACCCAATACATTCAACATTAAAAATAACAAAATGGCTTAACTACAAGTACATATCCACAAGTTTGGCTTTCCACTGATAATAATTTCAAGATCCACAGGATGAGTTAAGAAGTCTGTCATGATCTCCCAGTCCTGCAAATGTGTGACATTAAGTCATTTAGCCTCTCTGAACTTAGTTTCCTCACCAAAAACACTAAAAACTTGAGTTAAATGAACTCTATAGCTGTCTCAATTGCATGCATCCAGGAACTACACCCACCAGTGTTATTCCTGTATGTTACAAGTGGCTACAGCTTAAAATGCTTTGGACTTTCAGTGATATCAGCTGTGGAAACTGTTCTCAGCATATGTTTGGACAGCAATTGGTACTTCTTGTAGATCTAACCAAGAACTGCCTCACAGAATTTCAAAAGTTTAATTTCTAGCAAGAATATAGCCTGGAGTGCCTGTGAAAGAATATAAATGTGTGAATTAAATGTGTTTCATATGCTTCATGGGAAATGTGGTCTTTGAGAACATTTTTATCAATTTTCAGTGGCAAAAAAGAAAGCTATTACATATTCAACAGACAGATCAAGCAATAACCTTTAAGAAAACAATAGTTGTAGCTCTGGAAGACTCAGCATCATTCAAAGAAGATTTCCTCATTACTACTGCTTTCTTTAGGAAGGATAAACTAATTAACCTGTGGGAACTGGTGACTGAGAAGGCTATCTTGAATTAAAATAGAAAAGGCAAAAATTAGGCTTAGGCATAAAGATAGGCAACTTTCAGTTCATAGAACCATAGAATTTCTAGGAGGGGAAGTCTTGGGAGTGAGGCTTTATGGCACTGGGCAGAAGTAGATGCTGAGTCCCAGGTCTCTCACAGATTCCTCACCAGTCTTCCCTATGAAGTAGCAAGGTACTCTGAGAGCTATCAAACAAAAACTTACTAACCATTAGGATAATTCAAGTTTGCCTTTATAAACTCTACTTCATGAAATAGTAATTCCAATGACATCATGATAATTTTTTCTTTTAAAAAAATAGTTACTGATTTGAAAGAGGGACAGAAAATGGGTGTGCATGGTCTCCTGCCACTGCAAATGAACTCCAGATGCATGCACCACTTTGTGCTTCTGGCTTTACATGGGTTCTTGGAAGTCAAACCTGGGCCATCAGGCTTTGCAAGCAAGTGCCTTTAACCACTGAGCCATCTCTCCAGCCCTACCAATATGATATCCATCAGTCTATCTGGAACCAACAAAGACAACCATAGCCAGCTACACAGTAGCTAATGCAAGTAGAAGTGCCCATGAATATGATCCAAAAGAGGAAGCATTTGTTTGGAATCCAATCAAAAGTTTCTGCTTTATATTAAGTATTTAATTTATTCATTTGTGGCTGCTACTAATTTTCATGGAAATCTTTCGAAATACCAAAATTCAAATGGCAAGCATCCGGAATAATTACAACAAATCTGAAATAAGGTATGTTCATTAATAACCACTACAGTCGAGATCAAAAAAGTCAGGAACCAAAAGTATGTATGCATTATGCTGTCCCCTGGGTTCCACCATTCTTCCCCATTCACCTCAAACTGCTTCTTTTAATTCAGCTGATGCTTAAGTAGAACCAGATCCTGAATTAAAAACTGCTTTTTTTAGATAAATATTTAACACAGGGCTGCTGTCTCACTTTTAATGATAGACCATTAGGTGTCATATATTTATAACAGACTTGCTCCTTACAGAATATGAAATATGGTTTTTATGTTAAAAATTCAGTTATTGATTTGTGGAAATTTCTTCTAAAATCTCTCAATTATTACTAGATATGATATTACATCAACATATAGAATCAATCCTTGACAAATAAGTTCAATATGAAAATTTTCACTTTAGAAACAAGAGTACGATTTTGTACATTAATAATGCCAGGAACTCTGTTTTTCTATTTTACTAAAAGCCAATTTTTAATGATAGATCTTTAAATTTCACAGAAAGAATCTAAGTCAAATGTCACCTTCCACATAGAGTCACTTAGCAACTTTGTAGCTGCCTGTATCTTAATCATCTCCTGGTATAAGCTTTACAACCATCAACATGAAGCAAGAATTACAAAATGTGAGCCCATAAGGTGATCATTACTTAGGGAAGAACATACAACTGTTCCTGGTTCCTGGTACTGAAATGAGAAAGGAATCTCTCCCGTGTGTTTTCAATGTCCTCAATAGCATTTTTACAGTATATAAAAAATGTGTCCAAGGACTATTCTATAACACAACACTCATACTTGGCAAATAGCTACCAAAACAAAATTCAGCCACAACTACTCTATCGCATACAAAACCAGACAGTCCTGGTTAATAGTTCCAAAACTGCTTTCTTAAACTCAAGGATAAGGCTATAAAATACTATATGAATAGACACCCTGTGCATTTTACAGACAATGCTGCCAAAATATTGTTTACAACACTGCTTACACTTTAGGTAAACATTAAATCCCAAGTAGAAGCTCTTCCCTGTAAGAAGCCTAAATGTTCTTTTATGTTGCTGCTCAAGTCAAAAGCCATATCCTTTAGCAAACAAGCAGCCAGGGCAGAGGTAAAGTGAATATACTCTTGTAATTTCACATTTAAATTTATAAAGTTTAATAGCTTTGCAGGGACATATGTCTGGAAGGCAACCTTATATAAACATATAAGGAATTGCTTTAAAAAGCTCTTTCTCAGAGCTAAGACAATTCTAGCTTCTAAAATGTGTTTTGTTATTTATTTATTTATTTATTTTTACTGTGTAGCCTATAAGAGTCTTGAATTCATGGCATCCTCCTGCTTCAGCCTTCCAAGCACTAGGACTACAAATGTGAGTAATCACACCTGGCTAGCCAGTAAAAATTTGCCACGGTGGCGCACATCTTTAATTCCGGCACTAGGTGGGGGGGGGGGGAGCAATGGGAGGAGGATTGCTGTGAGTTTGAGGCCAACCTGGAGCTGCAAAGTGAATTCCGGGTCAGTCTGGGCTAGGAAAAAAAAAAAAAACAACCAACTGAAACATAAGTATGTTGTCAGAAACACAGAACATGTCACTGAAATGATGCCATGCCCAAATCTTCTCTTCATTGTAACTGAAGGACATAAAGCATTGCTAACTATGAAACAGTAGACTACTAGAGAATATATATATACTAAACCTTCACTATGGGAACAGCTGGGGTATAGCTGTGTTTTTCTAATACCCAAAAATAAAAACATGGCAGCAGCTTAATCCTCACTCTGATCATTACTAGGTAACCAACAAGGAAATGAATGAATATCTGTTAGCAGCCACATGTCAGACTGGCCAGGGAGATGGACACAGCCTTTATATATTCAGCACTTTATAGGAGCAGGCTGAAGTGTGTTAGAGGTCTGTCTATTCTCACTAGACTTTTAGTGACAGAGTCAGGGATGGTGACTCAGGAAGTACTTCTTATTCTATCACTCTTTTGTGTATGTGCAAGTGTGATGCTGGGGATTAAGCCCAGGGCCTTGTGCATGCTAGCAAGGGCTCTGCCACTGAGCTGCAGCCTCAGCCTTATGAAGAACTTCTTTAAAATGTAACCTGTCCAATTTTAAATAAACTCTATTGCTCAGAGTGGCATATTTAAAAAACTAATATTTGTTTATAGGATTTTTTAATTGTTCAAAACACTGATAAGTAGATAACTACAGTTCTGCAGTCAGCTCACACTGAAAACAGGGAAATGCTATGCAGATAAATGATTGTGCAGGTGCTTAGGGGTATCTACAGGCTGCCTTTTTATTTTTACATTTTTGATTATTTATGTGTGCATATGGGCATGTGCTTGCCATTGTGTGTGTGGAGGTCAGATGACAAGCTGGGTGGGTTTCTCCTTTGCTTCCATGCTTTTGAGATAGGGTCTCTTTCTCTTGCTGGCCACTGCTACAGCCTGAAAGCTTCTGGATTTTCCTGGCTCTGCTTCATGCTGCTGTAGGTACACTGGGATTCCAGAAGCATGTGCCACCTTGCATATGGCCTCCCATGGGTACTGAGGAAGATTGAACTTTCAAGCAAGAACCTGTAGCTATTAAGCCATCAGTGATCTCCCCAGCCCCTAAGACTACCGTTGGAGTCATTGAAATAATTTTATAAATGTTTAATAAATCTTGCAACAGTTATCTCAGTAACACAGAGAGAGAGAGAGAAAAGAGAGAGAGAACGCCTATCTGAAACACAGTATTAAGCATCCAGTGGCACACATTTGTTTATTCATTTGTCAAACATCTTCTGAGCACCCAAATGTGCCAAGCAATATGATGTGGCAAGGGAAGCAGTTACAATCCCTGCTCTGAGAGGCTCTGATCAGGTGCCATTGCCCACTGACAAGGCAGAAGAGTGAAAGGCTATAGAGCTGTAAGACTGTTGGAACAGAAGAGCCCAAAGGCTCTGCTTATATCTGTTTTCCTCTTTAGTATAGATTTTCAAAGTCAGTAACACTCTAACATGTTTGCTTGTGGTGGTTGTTTTTGTTTTTTTGTTATTATTTTGAGACAGAATCTCACTATCTACCCCAGACTGATCTTAAACTTGCTATGTAGTCCAAGCTGGCCTCAACTCAAGATCCTCCTGCCTCAGCCTCCCAAGTGCTGACATTACAGATGTGCACCACCACATCCCTCTCCAATTCAGTTTTAATTTTAGCATCAACAACATAAAGCAAGAAATATAAGAAAAAAGAAAAAATAGAGACAGAACATATAGTTATAAAAGTACCCATTTTGAGCAATGTAGTTTTGGCATGTTTCTTACAACTAAGTATGCATGATGTAAAACCCAATGCCACTACTCCAGGGCTTCCTGAGCCGACCTGGATCCACGATTGCCTGTTCTCTCATTTAAGACTTCTCTTTATCAGAGCAATTTTTGCACTAAAGTTTACCTTTTGAGTTACATTATGTGTC
This sequence comes from Zapus hudsonius, assembly GCA_004024765.1. Classification (NCBI taxonomy): domain Eukaryota; kingdom Metazoa; phylum Chordata; class Mammalia; order Rodentia; family Dipodidae; genus Zapus; species Zapus hudsonius. Next base: position 79,919 of record PVHP010003271.1, read on the forward strand.
AAAATTAAAACTCTAAAAATGAAGTGTATAAATGGCATAAGACGTTTGCTAACAACATGCCTCACGTGATGTGGGTTCATACAAACAGAGCTGTCCAGCCACATCTGAACATCACTGAGGTGGCAGCTCTGTGTAGTTTCTCATTCCTGCAGCAAGCTGCTGGAGGTGACATGGGAAGTGGTCAGAGCCACAGAGCTCAACTCTGAATCTCTGCTTTGCTCATGACCTTTCAAAAACACAACAAAGTCTTCAAATCCAGAGGATGTGTAGCCTAGTCAAATCCATATGAGTAAATGATGCAATGCAATTTATTCCAAATCAACAATTTGTGAGAGACAAGATTCTACTCTGTGTGTTTTATAGAATTCTAATTAAATGTCTATCTGAATGAACTATGATGCATATTCTCATAGAAAATAAAGGTTATATAAATATTTTTCCATCTTCCTAATAAGAAGATAATAGCAGTTATTAGTTTAATCAATTAAGTCTCCTTCATCTGGACAGGCTTAAGTTCCATATATAAAATTCTAATGTACTTTTGAAAATGTAAAAATACATCAAGTTATGTAAAAGAACTCATTAATTCTTCACAGGATACTATTATGGAAACTTAATATTTGGTCCAATTATCTGTTAGCAACCAAAAAAAAAAAAACAGGCGCAATTTAGTAATTCCTTAAGAACTGCTAAAATCATTAATTTGTCGAATGACAGCTTTTCCAAGGCATATTTTTGGGAGAAAAATATTTGCAGAGATATCATAAGCGATACTAAGCTCCTGCAAATCAGTAAGAAAAAATAATTCAACAGAAAAACAGGTAAAGAACAAGAGCCATACAATTTGCAGACTTGGCCCAGAAGCCCAGGACCAGGAGGGACGAGCCTTTACTGCTTTGCTATCTCTGCCAAGGTCTCCCACCTTCACCAGGTGCTCCCTCCCTCCCCCACAACTGCTTCCAGTGCACTAGTGCCCCCAGTCCTAGATCAGCATCTGCCATACAGCGTTTGCTACTGCCTGATAAACAAATGAGTGAGCAAACAAACCTCGCGCAAACGAAATAAAACAAACTAGAGCAGCTCTTGAACTTTTGAAGCTGTGCAGCTGGCAGACACCAGGGATGAACAGCACCAGTGAGGAGGGGACAGACCTGAACACATGGCTTTCCTCAGGACAGGACAG